>JADOBS010300846.1:0-11231 GCA_015708375.1 Cydonia oblonga
CCCCGGCGCCCGATTATTATTGTCAATTCCTGTATAAATAAATTTAAAAAACAAATTAGATAGGGCGGTATGATCTCATGGCCAAATCTCACGTGAAGTTCTATCAAGCCTAGGTTGTGAAATAATAGATGCTTAGTAGAATTTTTTTTTTTTTTTGGTAAAAAAATTTGAAAGCCTAGGTTGTGAAATAATAGACGCTTAGTAGAAAATTTTGAAAGCCTCAAGTGAAAAATGAAAACAAAATGAACCCCAAATAACCCCAAATTTAGTAACATTATCATGACTCATCTCTTGAAGCGTTACGCATGCAATTGTGATACTTGACGAGATTCGAGCATTCCTTGAAAGAGCTCAAACACAAAAAAGGAAGCACCTTACTCTAATTTTCTATATAATATATTATGGGAAATTTTATTTAAACCCATTTAACCTCTTTTAACACCCAGTTTAAATTTTAAATGTTAATTGTCTATTTTACCTTATTGCATAATTACTATTAAGTACAAAATGACATTAATAATAAAACTCAAATTTATCAATAAACCCAAACACTATAATTAAACCCTACGATCACTCTTTGTTTATCCTACGTTCATTTTGGCTAAAACCCTAATAGCTCTCATAGAGAAAAATAAGTTTTTTTTATTGATGGATGGTGATTTTGAAGTTTTGAATCCTCCAACCAAAGTATGACTCAATTTATGAATTTTTTGTTTGTTTGATTTCAAATATATAGTCATTGTTAATTCCTCGTGGCATTAGTTTTGGGGACTGCAGCTCCGATGTTCCTCAAAACTCCACCTTCAAGAGGGGCCATGACATGGTGACAGTTACCTTCTCGTATGCTTACCATCGGAATGAACTTATGACTGAAGGTACATCCGGCCTTATGGAAATTCTCCATGGAAAAGATACTTGGCTTCCAGCATATGACGACGATGATTTCTGCCTGTGTTTTAAGTGGTCAAGACCCGCCAAACTTAGTACCAGAAATCAGGCAACCATAGAATGGAGAATTCCTCAATCTGCAACTCCCGACGTCTATAGAATTAGACATTTTGGTGCCTCAAAGAGTTTCGTGGGATCCATTCGCCATTTTACAGGTTCATCTAGTGCCTTCGTGGTAGCATAAGATGACGTTTATTATCTGTAACTTCATATGCGATTACTTGTTAGTCTTTTGTGCTAATTATACGGCCGAGTAGTTATCACGGACTCTTATCTCTTGCGTGTACAGAGACCATCTCGTATTCCCTCCTTTGTACTATGTTGCTGTGTAATCACGACGTTGTTTGTGCAATATAATTTTACACTACTTTCTTGCTGTTTCCATTAGCCTTGATGTGCCTCTAAATTAATATAGGTCTGTACTAGATTTTGAGAATCTAGATGAACTTTTTTTGTGCAAGCATGAAGCACGATGCAAAAGGAAAACAAGTGGGTGCAAAGATAAATCCACATATTGAATTGGGTTTATGGGGGTATATTAGGTATTAAATTTGGGTTTAAAGAGATATTAATAATTTAGTTAAAAATCAAATAGGTGAAAAGAGTAAGTTGAGTGTAGAAATAGGTTAGATGAGTTTAAATAAAATTTCCTATATATTATACTAATTAATAACTTTCACACATGCTATGCATGTAAGAAGAAGATTTGGGTAATAAATTAAAAACATGATAATGTGAGACTTTTTAGTTGATAAAGAGAAATTTCTTAATAAAAAGTATAAATTAGGTGAAATGAGTTTTAAATTATAATTTTTAGGTTTGCATTATTTTTTTAAATTTCCATTACTATCCTGTATTTATCATAAGTTTATTAAATTAGTTTAAAGTTAGAGGGTAGTTGAAAATTTAATGTAAAACAAGAAATATTTATGACAGCAAAGTAAAGCAAGATATTTTTTGGAGGAGTCATTTTTCACCTCACCGAATTGACGGAATATTTTTTCTTACCATCCTCGTGATGCTCATCAATATATTTATTCCCATTATATGAGTTTAAATTGAAGATCTAAATAATAGATAAACACAAACTTTAAAATTTAAACTCATCAAATGATGATAAATAAGGTGGTGAACATTACTATCATTTGAGGATGATGAATAAAAATGCGCCTTAAATTAAGGGTCCGTTTGAGAGTCTAGGACAATTTTTGTAGTAAGTGTAAATGTGTTTTTTTTTTATTGAAAATGTTTTCATTAAAAACATGTTAGAGCATCTTCGAAGAAAATGCTAAAACATAAACGTGCATGCAACAGTAAAAAAATAAAAACAAACTCATTGAGAGACATAACAATAATTGACACCAAATGTAGCCCCCATCTCATTACTACATTTTGCGCATGGCTCATTTGAATATGTACATGGTGCATTTTTATCTTATTCGGAACAAATCTAGTTGAATGCTTCAAATTCTAGGGTTGATGTTTAGTATTAATTAGATACTGTATACTTCAAAATGTAGGGTGTACATGCATTGACATTAATAATGGTTGAAACTTGCACTGATACCTGAGTTTGAAATACTATTAAAACTTGGCAAGTCATATTCTCCAACTCTTATCTCTTTAAGAAGATTTCTTAGAGTACATAGCTGTTTATAATTTTTTTTAAAATTTATTATTATTAAGAAGAGGACGATGGTTCGAAACTATTATACTAATAGAGGAGATGAGGAGTTTCGAACATGAGATGCATGAGTAGAAATTCAACAACCTATCTACTAGAATAATAAATTACATGCAAAACAAAGGAAGGGACTTAAGGCTCGAGAAATAAAAGTTACACTAGGATGTCATGAGGACTCTTGTTATATCAACAACTAGAAGACATCGACAAGCTGAAGGAGCTTACTAAAAAAATATTGAACCAAATAACATGATAAAAACCCATACAATCCTATTCATCAGCAAAAATTTATCTTTTCATTTTGTATTTTACTCTTATTCCCCATTTAATTAGTGTGAATATGTACGAACTATTAAAGAGTTTATAGCTCATTTAGTTATATTAACATTCACCCTTAGAGCAAGTCCACTGGGGACTTATTTGCCCAGCACCAAGTGAAAAAAACAGCCCAGCCCTCTGTCCATTTGCTCCAGCCCGCTGAACAGCCTGGCACCCAGCCCAAGCCAGGCAACAGCCCAGCCCGTTTCGGACAGACCAAAGAGCTGGCCTATTTGGTTGGCGCGTGCACGAGACGCGTGCAAGGGCGCGAGTAGACGACAAGGACCTGCAGCCGTGTCAGCCCACTTGGGCTCCAGTCGACATCGCGATCTCTGGGCCGTTGGATTTCCAACGGCTAGTTTATCTAGACCGTTGGATTTCCAACGGTAAAAAAAATTTAAAAATTTGTTTTAAAATGGACCGTTTGATCACAGATCAACGGTCCACCTTTTTTACGAAAAAAAATAAAAAATAAAATGCCCAAGGGTCAGATTTTTTACCGTTGGCCACGTGGCGTAATCTTAGCTCTTGGATTTGAATATTTTTCAAATCCAACGGTCCAGATTAGTTAACTAAATTAAAATTTATTAAAAAATAAATAAAAATTATTAAAAAAATACAGAAAAATTTTAAAAACAGTTGAAAAACTTATTTCCAACGTTTGGATGATGACATGTGGCATGACGTAATTGGTTAAAAATCTTATGAGAAAATTAAAACTTTTTTATTTATTTATTCTTTTATAAAAAAAATTAAAATATTTTAAATGGGCTGGGTGCCAGCGCATTTTGTAGGGGTGGACATCGTTTGTGACAGCGCATTTTTAGACTAGGTGCCAGCACATTTTTTTAGGGGTGGAGATGCCTTGGCCTATTACTGTTCACTGGAGTCTATTACTGTTCACTTGAGTGGATAAATGCGCTGGGTGCTGGCCCAAAGTCTTTAGGGGTGAACTTGCTCTTAGGGCTGGTTTGGTATTGCTGTTCTTTGAAAAAAAAACTACTTCTGCTGTGCTGTGAGAATAAGCGACTGTGAAATAAAGCAGCAGAGTGTTTGGTAAACCTTTTTGTAAAAGTGCTTTTGAAAAAAAAAATATTATTATAGTGTTTGGTAAACTTTTATATAGAACATATGTGAAAAAAGCCAATTTTTCAAAGTTGGGTTTTACAGCTTCTTGGTCTAGGGTGCTTCCATTCATGATTAGTTTTCATTTTGTATTTTTAATTAAAAAAATAGATCCACCAAAAAATCATTTAAAAATAGAAAAAATTTATCTTGAATTTAGCATTAAAAAATAAAAACTAAGTGTCACACACGTAGACGTGTGCCTCGAGGCTATTGTTTTAGTGAAACAAAAAGTATTTTTTTATTAGTAAACTAAAAGGAAAATTAATGAAAATGATTTAAAAATTTTAAGTTTTAATTATAAGGACAAAATAAAGGGCAAAGTGAATAGTATAAGGATTGATTTTTTAGTGTAAAAATGTGATTTTTCGTTAAAGTGAACACTACTGGGAACTTTTCGTTAAAATTCTCTAAACTAAATACAGTTTTTTTTACCAAAAAAAAATCATGGTTAGTGTTCTTCCTGCAAAACTTGGAGTTTTAAGCCATGTGAAAGGCCCGCCAAAAGGCCCAAAGTTAGCAGTCTCTCATACCCACACTGCCCAAACCACCTGAAAACTGCACCGCCACCAGAGCCCGCAAAACGTAAAGGCCCAGGTCAACCTGTTATTTGAGGCAAGAAACAAGGGCAATGCAGTCCATTCACCCCGACCGAAATTGAAATTGAAATCGAACAATCATGACCGTCCGATCTAACATTCTTTGAACTTTGAAGTAGGGCCGTAGATATATTTATAGAGAGAGAGCGCCTCTTGAAATTTCAAATCTCAGTCTCCTCCCGCTCTCCTCCCGTTTCAGACCAGTAGAGAGAGAGAGAGAGAGAGAGAGAGAGAGAGAGAGAGAGAGAAGCATTTGGTGAAGCGGATCTACTACAAGTGAGCCTATATCATAGGTGCGTCCGATTCTCCGTCGCCTTCTCGCCACCGCATCAGAATGTCCGGCCGCCATGAGAAAGAGAAGGGCGTTAACGTCCAGGTCCTTCTCCGTTGCAGGTATTTACCCTTTCCTGCACTTCATTTCTCTCTTTAGGGTTAGGCTTTTTGAAAATCGTTATAAGGCGACATTTTTGATTTTTTGAAACCAATAATTACTTAGCGATTTTGTTAATTGTTACTTGAATTGTTGATTTAGGCCGTTTAGTGAGGATGAGTTGCGGAGCAATGCCCCGCAGGTTATTACTTGCAATGAGTACCAGAGGGAAGTGGCCGTGTCACAGAACATTGCCGGAAAACACATCGATAGGGTTTTCACTTTTGATAAGGTCTTTTCCTGCAACCCAAGTATTGTTTTCTTTAATGTTGATTTTTCGGGTTTTCGAAATTTTGTAATTGGTATGGTTATGGTCAAATTTTTAATTTTTGTGGCTTCTACTTGTAGGTTTTTGGTCCTAATGCTCAGCAAAGAGATCTATATGATCAAGCTGTGATTCCAATAGTGCACGAAGTCTTGGAAGGCTTCAACTGTACAATTTTTGCGTATGGGCAAACTGGTACCGGCAAGACATACACAATGGAGGGTGAATGCAAAAGGGCAAAGGTATGGTGTTGCGGTTTTGTATTGAGTTTTGTGGTGATGTTGTCCAAGTTTTTGTCATTTAAATCTTTTGATGTCATGGGCTATTTAAACAGACTGGGCCTAAGGGAGAATTGCCTCCCGAGGCTGGAGTTATTCCAAGGGCTGTCCAGCAGATTTTCGATACCCTTGAGGGCCAGAATGCAGAGTACAGTGTGAAAGTCACTTTCTTAGAGCTTTACAACGAAGAGATTACCGATCTTCTTGCTCCAGAGGAACTTAATAGAGTTTCTTTGGAAGATAAGCAGAAAAAGCAGCTGCCTCTGATGGAGGATGGGAAAGGTGGAGTCCTTGTAAGAGGTTTGGAGGAGGAAATTGTGACGAGTGCGAATGAGATTTTCACTCTACTTGAAAGAGGGTCTTCTAAACGTCGTACTGCTGAAACTTTATTGAACAAGCAGTCAAGGTAATGCAAATGCTTCTTTGACTGACTTCATGTATTCAGTGTCAACTTTTGTTTATGGTATTTTACTTTGTCAATTTCAGTCGGTCACATTCTCTCTTTTCCATCACTATACACATTAAAGAAGCAACCCCAGAAGGTGAAGAGTTGATCAAATGTGGAAAGTTGAATTTGGTTGATTTGGCCGGCTCAGAAAATATTTCTCGTTCGGGTGCTCGAGAGGTGCAATTCAGTTTGACTGTTCAAGTTTGTTTGTAGTGATAGGAATTGCTCTTTTAAATTTATGCTTAAACTGTTCTTAATTTTGCGCTCTCACAATTATTAGGGTCGCGCAAGGGAAGCCGGAGAAATCAATAAAAGTTTACTGACTTTAGGGCGAGTAATCAATGCCCTGGTGGAACATCTTGGGCATATCCCATACAGGTTTGCTAAGCACTTGTTTGCTGTTATCTCTATGCCTATGCTCGTTGTTCTTCCCAATTCTAATAACAGAGTCGTATTTGAAATCAGGGATAGTAAGCTAACACGATTACTTCGGGATTCACTTGGAGGAAGAACAAAGACCTGCATCATAGCTACAGTATCGCCTGCTGTGCACTGTCTTGAGGAAACTTTGAGTACGCTGGATTATGCACACAGAGCGAAAAATATAAGAAATAAACCTGAGGTTTGTTATCTCCGCTGTGATCTTTTTGGTCAACTCTACAACAATTGTCTAAGGGAAGTTTGTTGTTGGTGCATAGAAAACTACAGGCTCTTTTGTTACTGGAATAAATACAATAATGAATTTGTCTTCTTGGCAAATTTGTACACCGTTACATGCCTATAGGAGTGATTACTGTTGGTTTGTGAATTTTTACATTGTTACAAACTTATAGGAGTGATTACTGTTGGTTCCACAAGTAATCTGTCTTTTCTTCTGTGAGGACTATAGTTTGGACGAGTTTACAAGCCTCGCCTTTTATGTTTGTATTTCTTGTTATTTTGTGTTACTGCACAATGGTACTGTCGTATGTGATATGTGTTAAGTGTTGAAACCTTTTGTATTTTGATGTTTCATAAAATGATGAAGAGCTGTATTTCAACCATCTGTAGGTGAATCAAAAAATGATGAAATCAACGCTTATCAAGGATCTTTATGGTGAAATTGAACGGCTTAAGGCAGGTCAGACACTTTGGCGGCCAGTTTAAGTAAAGTGTCTCTGTAATTTCATATGGTGATTGTTTCTAATATTGTGATTGTGTTCAGAGGTGTATGCTGCGCGTGAGAAGAATGGTGTTTATATCCCGAAGGAGCGATACTATCAGGAAGAAAGTGAAAGGAAGGTATAATATTTTCCTTTAGCTTGTTAAGGATATGATTTGTGTCTGGATCTGTCTGATAGCTTTTCTGAGTTACTTCTGTACAATGTTTGTTTGCTGCTTTCTAGAAGGCCATGCTTACTTACTTTTTGTATTTGTGAAACTAACTTTTCTTTTCTCCATTTTTTGTTTGTGGCGGGTGTGGGGGGTTGCTATTATGGGTTTGCATAAACAACTCTTTCCATATATTTTGAAAGACATTGTACCTTTCATTGATTAGCTGATTCTGGGGTCTTGTTAATTTTGTTTTGCTGTACTTATTCCCTTTTTCCTTGTGTGTAGTCCATGGCTGATCAGATCGAGAACATGGGGGTTGTAATAGAAAACCATCAGAAGGTTTGTCCATACGTTATTTTTTTTAAAGATAGGTCATTGACTTATTTCTGGTTTTTGGCGATATCTAACTTCATTTTTACATGTGGCATGTTATAAACAGCAATTTGAGGAGTTGCAGAATAAATATGATCTCCAGGTTCGACAGTGTTATGATTTGAGTAGCAAGCTTGATTCAACTGAGGTGAGCTATCTTCATCTACACATGTTCATGGTATTTTGGGTAAGGATTTTTTGCTATAGATTCTGAAAACTCATAGTAAAACGATGGTGCAGAAAACTTTGAACCATACCACTAAGTTACTTTCTACAACTGAGGAAGAACTGATGAAATGCCGATATGCTTTGAAGGAGAGGGATTTTATCATTTCCGAGCAGAAGAAAGCTGGTTTGTCTGAATCCTTAATTTCTTGAACTTGATTGTTTTCTGCATTTGTGTTTGTTTTGATATTATTGAATGCATGGCAGAAAATGCTTTGGCTCAGCAAGCATACAATTTGCAATCTGACTTGGAGAAAGCACTTTACGATAATGCATCCTTGTTTCTAAAAATTGGTTTGTAGCCCTCAACAAGCAATTATATTTAAGTTGTTTTAATTGTCAAACAAATTTACTAAGTCTTTGTGTTTATGATGTGATACTGTGCAGGTAGAGAGGACAAGCTGAGTGCTGATAATAGGTTGGTAGTGAATAATTACCAGGAAGATCTTGCCAAACAAGTTGGTTCTCTTTGCAAGATTGTAGCAACATCAATGTCTCATCAGAATGAACACCTTCAGTGTGTAGAGAATCTTTGTCATTCTTTTTTAAGTGCACATGTTAAGGTATCATTTGAAACTTTCCCTTGCTTTTCTCTCTTATGAGGTTCATTTATGTTAGGATCGTTTTTTAATGATGTCTTCTTGCTTTTGGACTTCTTGATTTTAGGCAATTATGGACATGAAGAGTAAATTGACATCTTCAAGGACTTTGTATCTTTCTCATATTGAGGCAGTGCAAAATGTTGTGCGTTTGCACAAGGCGAGCTCTAATGCTGGTCTAGAGGAAATTTCATGTTTGGCTTCTTCTAATGTGCAGTCTGTTGAAGAAGTAGGTAGCAATGATGGAGTTCCCCTGTTGCACATATCAGTTTTGTACCATGAATATTTTCTTGTTGCCGCTAACCGTTTTTACCAACTTTATTTTTTTATTTTCTTGGAATCAGTTTCTAACTTCAGAGGCTGGTGAAGCAGCTACAATATTTGAGGATCTTCAGAGCGGTCTCTCAACACAGCAGGGTGAAATGACAGATTTTGCTAAGGAATTGAAACAGGTCCTGCTCTGACATCTACTTTATTACATTTATAATTTAATCTACAAAAATTAAGTTTGTAGCACATCAGTTATTTTGCATAGAATGGGGGAAAAGTAACTTTGCTTTTTCAATATCTTCTTTTTTGGTTTCTGCATAACAGAGATTCAATTCGAGTATTAAGCAAATAAAAGACATTTCTGAGTACTCTCAAGGATTCCTACACAAGCATTTGGAAGAATCAAAGAGGCTTGAAGATCATGTGGGGCAGACCAATGATATTAAATTAAATAGCATTGCTGAATTTCAGAAGGCTTATGAGGTATAGACAATTACTGCACAGATATATCTGCATTGATATGTTTTCTTCTGAAAAATTTCTGACATCCGAAGTGTATGTCACACAGGAGCAATCAAAATCTGATGCAGAGAAGCTTATTGCTGATATCTCTAGTTTAGTCTCCATTCACATGTGCCGTCAGAAAGAGATGGTTTGTTTCCATTGTTGGTTTATTATAATTTTCCCCAAATTAAGATTTTTATTCTTTCTCATTCTGAAATGAATGACTGTTGAACTGACAGGTGGATGCCAAGCTTGTTGGTTTCAGAGAAAGTGCTATTGCAGACAAGTATTTCATGGACGGTCATGTTTCCTCCATGGAGGGTATTACCACAGACGCAAAAAGAAAATGGCTGGAATTTTCAATGCAAGCGGAAAATGATGCTAAGGATGGTGTTGACTATTCTGCTGCTAAGCACTGCCGCATGGAGGTTATTCTACAAAAAAGGTAAGTGTATCATGTTTCATGCGGACTCTTGATCCATATTCTTTTTCTTCTTGAATGCTGATGTTTGTTCTGTTCTTTTATTTGTTAGTGTAAGTACTGCTGATACAGCTTCAGAGCACTGGAAACAGACACAGGAGTCTGTGAATGATATGGGAAATAAACATGTTTCAGCTATGCTGTCACTTATCAGGTAGGGAAACCTTTTTCACATCTTGTTCATCAGGGATTCTGTTGCTTTTGCTTAAGTTTTGTGTGGGCAACCCCATTAGTCTTCTTGAAAAGAAAATGTACTGGAGAACGAACTGTGCTTCTTAAATTAAACAGATAAAAGTGCCTCTACTTTTAAACAATAAGGGGACACGTTTATTGTTCTTATAACATCATAGATTTTGTTTGTTCCATTTCATGTCAATTACCCTTAATCCTTAAATATTTCTTATTGCAGGAATGCTTCGGACAGTAATGAGCAACATGATGTCGAGATCAATTCAGTGAGGGCTGCAGTTGAGCAAGATGTGGCAAAGAATAGTGATGATGTCCTTCAGCATGTTGATAGTAAGTTTTTGTTGTCTTACTTTAATATATCCTGAATCTGTCGAGCAGTGATGAGTTGTGTTCAAATGTTTTGTGATCTTTCTTATAATTGTATTGTTCAAGCAATAAACGTTAGCATGATCTAACTGGTCAACAATTGCCTGCTAGTAGTACAGATTCCAAAACCTTTCCAGGTTTCGAAACTGGTTGTTAGAGTGTAAAACCTACAACTGACTCATTGTTTCATGCATTTGAATTTGAAAAATGAAGTTGGGCAACGATGATGAAATGTAGGCAAAGTTTAATACATTAGAGACCTGAATACGTGTGGTATATTGTTTTTTTATCCCTGTTTCTACTGGCTTTGGTTATTAAGATTCATAGACTTCCTAAGCGTAATATTTTATCGAAATCTCCTACAGGTGTGCATGAGCAGGAGCAGGAATCTATATCTAAAATCTTGGAGGCTATCAAGGCTCATTCAAACACCCTTGAGACTTTCCGGGAGGGTCACTCGGGCCAAGCTGCTTCAATTGAGGAGAGGGCACGGGAAACCTTCCAGAACCATTATTTGGTGAGCTTTCTTTCCACACAACTTGTTATTATGATGTACTTATCAGTCAAGACCATATTCAGAAGGGGAAATAAATTATGCTTGAACACATTCTCCTACTTGTTAACTGATGTATAGTAAAGGGAAAAGTAACAAGATATTGAGTTTTTTTTTAGTCTTATTAGTTTGTGCGCTCATTTACAAATCGGTTCATGATTTATGTTTGGATGAATGTGTAGGACTATGAACCTAGTGGATCTACGCCGGAAAAGTCTGAGCCGGAAGTTCCAAGCAAGGGCACCATTGAGTCACTTCGAGCC
>JADOBS010300847.1:0-11233 GCA_015708375.1 Cydonia oblonga
CAAAAACAACTTAAACTACTAAAATAACTAAGAACTAAGAACATAAATGCACGAAAATAAGCATACTAAGTCGCATAAATATGCTCCTATCAGCTTGTGAAATTGAAATGTGTTGGGGGTTTGGAATATATAAGAGGCGATTCTGTGATCTGATTGGGGGAGAGGCGCCGGCGAAGGAGGAGGGGGAGGGGGAGAGGCGGTGGAAGAGGAAGGATCGTGATTTTCTATGTTGGGTGGGGGAGAAGAAATAGAGAGATGAACCCACATTGGTTTTTTAGATTTTTAAATTATAAATTTGTTTTTATTTTTTAATATTCACGTGGACCTATACTGACACGTGGCACCCAGTCATTGTCCATGTGGATGCCACATCATCAGTTAACAGAGGTTCTGATGGAAAACTTAACGGATGTATGAGATTGTTTTAAAATTATGACTTTAGGTACCATTCTGGGATGAAAAAAACTATGTACCAAATGTTGAAAACCAAGAAACTTCAGGGTAGTAAACTGAGATTAACCCTAAATATCAATAAGTTAAGGTTTTTAATCTGAAAATCCAGAAAATAAAATCATACAACATTCCCATATGATCCCATCCAAACCTAGAAAATAAAACCATCCTTTTATCATCAATCCCATCCCAAACCTAGAAAATAAAATCACCCCATATCTACCATCTCATCCCAAACCCAGAAAATAAAATGATACAGTATCCTCACCCTCCCCCGTCTCATCCACCTATTCGCTCCACCAATTCCGCCATCCTCACCTCACTTTCTCATTCCCAAATCTGATCAGATTCTCATGGTCATTACTGTTGAAATTGGCTTCCGTCGATTTTTCATCAGAACAACAACCGAAAATAAGCAATCACTTGGAAAGGTGATGAACTCCAGAGGCAGGCTCGGAGTGTGACGAGCTAGAGCATAAAGGTCGGGGACGACCGTATAGTCATCGTTTCCATCTCCAGATCCGGTGAGAATCGACCCAAATTATGGTTTCCTCAACGTCGGTGGAACGCCCAATGCCAGTTAGCGGTGAGACTGCTTTTAACACGTCTATGGGCGACCAAGAATACGAGGAAAATGGAGGATGCTAAATGGCATCTAGGTGGCACAAATTTGAGATAGATCGTCGTTGACAGGGTTGGGAGCACGAAGAGAGAGAAGAAAGGGGGCTAGAGTGGTCGGATTTAGGTGTAAATGCAATTTGGATGGAAGATATGATTGGATTTGGGAAGCTGACGACGGAGTAGATGAGAGAGAGAAGATGAGGGTGACAGAAGGAGAGAGATGGCTTTTATTAATAATTTTTTATTTTTTATTTTCAGATTAAAAAACTTAATGTAATAATATTTAATTGATTTTTTTATTTAATTGTTAAATGAAAAATTAATAACTTGTTGTAGGCCTATTTGATTAAGCGATCTAGGGTTAGAGAGAGAGGAGATGCGACAATATTGAGGGAGAAGAAAAATTGATTTAATTGTGAGGTGTGTTTGATTCACCCCATTGTACCTTTATTTATAGTAGTAGAAAGGGTAAAACTTTTCTCTTTAGGATTGCAACATTTAATAAGTAATCTAATCCTAATAGGAATATAAGATAAATTCCCAGATTCCCTAGGATTTACACAATCACATTCCTATTCTAAATATGACTACAACACTTTCCCTTGAGTGTGTAAATACTCAACAAACCATCGCATCAGATCTTCAACAGATAAGGTAGAATAGTTGATGAAGTCATCAGCACAATGGGTGATCGCGAGTCTCAAATTTAAGTGAAGTATGCATTTGTAAAAACTCACAAAAACCTCGCTATGATAAAACCCAAGAAATGGGGAAAACCCATAGACTAAGGAGAAAAGTAAGAAAATATGCATAATGTCTAAAACAATCGTCAAACTGGACGAAGGTAGTGAACTCAATGGAGTATGATCATCCCAGGATGGGTGCCTCATTAAAACTCGTTAGGTAGCGAAAACCCAGTGGGAAAAATGCTCATAATCGTAGGAAAAAGAGTAAATTAAGATCATGTGAGTATGCTTTTAGATACTCTCCCTGAGTTAGACATAACTTCTAAATAGGAGAACTACAAGCGATTCAACTCAGATAATTGACGCATACCGATTCCTTGGACGAGCTTCTGAAATGTAGACTTGGGCAATGACTTGGTGAAGAGATTGGCCAGGTTGTCTTGGGAACGGATTTGCTTGACTTCAATATTTTGATGCTGCTGCTGCTGGTGTGAGTAAAAGAACTTCAGCACTATATGCTTGGTGTTGTCTCCCTTGATGTATCCCTGCTTTAACTGCTTGATACATGCTGCATTGTCTTCAAAGATTGTCATAGGAAGGTCAACGACTGATTTAGGACCACTAATGCTTCGAATATGTCCCATAACTTCTCTCAGCCAAAAGCACTCACGCGATGCTTCATGCAGGGTGACAATCTCAGCATGGTTAGACGAAGTCTTAACTAGCGTTTGCTTAGTAGACCTCCAAGATATAGCGGTGTCTCCAACTGTAAAGGCATAACCCATTTGAGAACGTGCTCTATGTGGTTCAGATAGATATCCAGCATCTGCGTAACCAACAAGGCGAGAATCAATCCGAGAGCTATAGGGGGCAGCATTACTCGGAGATTTGTGGGTATAGAACAAGCCCAAATCTGTAGTACCCTTAAGGTAGCGAAAAACATCTTTAACACCATTCTAGTGCCTGCATGTAGGCGCATTGCTGTATCTAGCCAATAGATTCACAGCGAAGGAGATGTCGGGTCTAGTGCACTGAGCCAAGTACAATAAAGCCCTAATTGCACTTAGGTAAGGAACTTCGGGTTCCAAAATCTCTTCCTCATCCTTCTTTGGACGGAAGGGATCTCGTTTAGCATCTAGAGTTTGAACGACCATGGGTGTACTCGAAGGCTTCGCTTTATCCTTATTAAAACGACACAACACCTTTTGGGTGTAGTTTGATTTGATGTACTAGGATTCTATCCGAACAATGCTCGATCTCTAGGCTGAGGTAATATCGGGTTTTCCCAAGATCCTTCATCTCAAATTCATATTTCATGTGTGTAGCAATTTCCTCAAGCTCTGCGGGAGTCCCAATGAGGTTCATGTCATCGACATAAACTGCAACAATTGCAAATCTAGAATGTGACTTCTTTATGAACACGCATGGGCATAGTTCGTTGTTCACATAATCCTGACTTGTCAAATATTCACTCAGACGGTTATATCGCATCCACCCGATTGTTTCAATCCGTAAAGTGACCTCCTCAACCTAATTGAGAGAGTGTTCCATGGTCTAGAACTATTTGAACCAGTCAATGGAAGTCCTCTGGAACTTTCATATAAATTTGCGTATCTAAATCCCTATAGAGATACGCAGTTACCACGTCCATAAGCTGCACATTCCGGTTTTCGGAAACTACCAAACTGATTAGGTAGCAGAACATTATAACATCCATTACGGGGGAATACGCCTCCTTGTAATCAATTCCAGGGTGCTGAGAGAAGCCTTGCACTATGAGGCGTGCTTTGTATCGCACTATTTCATTATTCTAATTACGTTTACTCACAAAAACCCACTTGTAGCCAACGGGCTTCACGCGTGGTGGTGTAGGAACGATAGGTCTAAACACCTTACGTTTTGCGAGCGAATCGATTTCAACCTGGATTGCTTGTTTCCAGTTTGACCAATCAGTTCTACGTCAACATTCATCGATAAAACGTGGTTCAATGTCATCGTTAAACATGTTGTCAGTACCTACTGAGTACGCGAATGCATCATCGATGATCATCTCATTCCTATTCCAAACCTCATCCAATACTGTGTAGTGGACCGAAGTCTCGCGATTCTTGGGAGGCTGGCATGTTTCATCTAAAGCATCACCATAATCTAGAATAACCTCATGCGTTGGAACGGATGAGGAGCGATGGTCGAATTCAAACTAGGGTCACTAGTTGATGCCATTTTCCACTTCTGGGGTTGTGAATCCTTTGAACCAAGGGGTTTGCCATGCTTTAGGGTCAGAGCAGATGATTGGCTAGTCGCCAATGTACTTGCCGCGTGGAGGGTGCGGCCTCCCCATCTTCAAGGATGGTCCTGCCTTCCTAGTCAATTTGTTGACGTACGCGGGGTACATCTATCCTTGCAGATGTGTTTGCAGCGGGTATATGTGATCTTGTCACCTTTGCTAGATCATTAAAAGCATCTGGCATGCTTTGAGCAATGCTCTGAAGATCTATAATTCATCGCACCTCAGTTTCAGACCAGGTAGTGCGGGGATCTAAATGAGGCATAGTGGGAACATACCACGACAATTCGCAGTGTTCTACGGGAACGTTAGCATGCTTATCTCCCCTAATGACGGGAAGATTGTCTCATCAAAGTGATAATCTACAAAACGTGCGGTAAAGAGATCTCCTGTCAAGGGTTTTAAGTAGCGAACAATTGATGGTGAATCATAACCGACATAGATTCCTATTTTTCTCTGAGGACCCGTTTTGGAACGTAGCGGCAGCGCTATTGGCATATAAATGGTGCACCCAAACACCCGTAAATGCAAGACGTCAAGCTCGTATCCAGTGACCAACTGTAACGGTGAATGTGGTTGGGTAGTTGTGGGCCTCAGGCGGACCAACATAGTTGCTTGCAATATTGCATAGCCCTAGGCAGATACCGACAATTTGGTTCTCATAACCAAAGTCCGAGCTATCAATTGAAGGCGCTTTATGAAAGCTTCTGCCAGGCCGTTTTGGGTGTGAACATGGGGCACATGGTGTTCCACATTAATCCCTACTGTCATACAATAATTGTCAAAAGTCTGTGACGTAAACTCTCCAACGTTATCCAATCGAATCGACTTGATGAGATAATCAGGGTGGTGAGCCCTTAGCTTAATGATTTGAGCTAAGAGTTTAGCAAACGCGGCATTGCGTGTGGACAACAAGCAAACATGTGACCATCTTATCGATGCATCAACCAACACCATAAAGTATCTAAATGGACCGTAGGTTGGTTAGATAGGTCCACAAATGTCCCCTTGAATCCTTTGAAGAAATTTATGGGGGTCATGAATAATCTTTGTATGAGAGGGTTGAATATTCAACTTCCCTAAGGAACACGCTTTGCATGTGAGGAGTCCAACATATGGATGTAACTTATGCCCGTGTGAAGCTTTGAGGATACGGCACATCATGTCATGTCCAGGATGTCCCAAACAGTCATGCCAAAGCAGCAAAGTGTCCTGGAACTCAGGCATATGGCCGGCCACACTGTGGGCATATATGCTGCGGATGGTTATGATGTACAACCCATTTGGCAAGCGTTCTAACTTCTCGTGAATATGCTTCTGGCCATATTCATATGAAGTGATACAAAGAAATTCAGATCTTCAGTGGTTTCAAGATGATATTTATTATCTCGAATATCTTTAAAACTCAGCAACGTTCTTCGGGAACGTGGAGAATATAATGCCTCCTTAATGGTCAGAATTGTACCATTAGACAACATGATATGTGCCTTTCGGTATCCTTCAATCAAGTTGGATGGGCTTGAGAGAGTTGTCAAAGGAGCTTTCTTAGGTATTAAGTTAGTAAAATAGTGTCGTTCACGCAAGATTATGTGCGTGGTTGCACTATCTGCCAGACAACTAACTTCCCCACTAGACATACCTAGAAATAAATTGATTGAATTAGTCATATGTATAAATATAAGTGCATTCATTCAATTAAGCAATTCGAGAAATAATATCCATTCAAATAACAATCCACAATTTAAAACAAACCAAAACCAAACAAATTATTCCAAATACATAGAAAAATTGTTCAAAAATTAAACCATAAACCTAGCAAAATAAGGGGTAGGGCCAGCCACTCCTAGTAGGTTGGGCCACTAGGGGTAAACACCCTAAAAACATGTCTAATTTATTCCTCCATAGGTGCTGAAGCCTCTTGGAAATCCGATATCTCCATTGATGTAGTTGCATCTTCCAGATGATCCACGTGTGCAAAGTTTGACTCACGACAGGAATGATACTTGGCAATAGCCTCAGGGGAAGCTCGGCATACGCGTGACCAATGATCCTTTGATCCACAGTGGTAGCACATGTCCAGTTCAGTAGAAGCTAGCTGAACGGGAGTTTTGCCCTTGTTCTTGAAGTTTGGGACCATAAGGGCGAGTGGTGGACGCTGCTGGGTCACATTTCTTCCCTTAGGTATGGCACTCTGTTGACCTTGGGCCCTTGGTTGGGTTTGTCGCCCATTACCATGGCCATGACGATTATTTTGTCGTTTATGGGTGCTAGAATTAGTCGCATGCGCTTCAGGTGCAGCGTTCGAGCCAATGGGTCGAGCTTGATGATTCTTCATAAAAAACTAGTTCTACTTTTCGGCGAAAAGTAAAACAAAGATCAAATCCGAGAACTTGGTGAATTTAAGTGCCCTATATTGTTGCTGCATGACAATATTGGTGGCATGGACGGTCGAATAGGTCTTCTCCAGGAGATCTGATGCGGTTAGTTCCACTTTGCAGAATTTCAACAAAGAACAGATTCTACAAACTTCAGAGTTGTATTCATTCATAGACTTAAAGTCTTGGAAGCGAAGATGCTGACAGTCGTGTCTTGCTTTAGGCAAGTATATGTCTTTCTGGTGATCGAAACGGTCAGCCAGAGCAAGCCAGAGGGTGCGTGGGTCATCCTCAGTGAGATATTCAGTCTGCAGTGCATCATGGATGTGTCTTCAGATGAAGATCATTGCAGTAGCCTTCTGAGCTTCGTCAACAAGTTTGTCTGCGATAGGTGCCTCGATGATGGCTCTAATACCTTTTGCAGTAAGATGAAGCTTCACGTCTTGAACCCACTTCAGATAGTTTCTTCCAGAGACTTCTAGAGCGGAGAAATCGAGCTTGTTCAAGTTCGACATGTCCCTAAAACAGAGGGGAAAACGTGAGTAGCCATATGGTAAGCCATAGACATATATCGTACAACATACAAGTTCTATAGACATGTATTGGTTTAATTTATGCATGAAAACTACAGGTTTCATGTGGTATGTTTTGAATGAAAACTTCTAGTTTCAAAGGCACTAAATTTGAAACTACAGGTTCAATTTAGTTTTATGAACAATTAGTTCATAATGTGAGGTTCCTGCAAGAAACACAGAATGCAATATACTAACTAAGTGTAGTGGATTTGAGTTTCCTCGGGAACTCAAGTGTGAGAGCTTCGTTACTACAAAAGTATGTGACGGTTCAAAGCATAAAAATAAATTATTGAATCGTTAATGTCCAAAAGTGATCTTCAGGTCAATAGTTTTGGATTCATTATCAGATTAATGGACTGCAGGACACTTTTAATTAATTCAATAAATTGGGCCATACAAGGTTGATTATAGAAGCTAAATAATATTATTGGATCGAAAATAGAGCCCCAAAATAATATTGGGCTTAGTGCCGTGAGCAAAAAACTCAGGTTGCTGCTAGAAGCAGCTCGTGGAGTGGCTGCAGGCCACGAGTCCAGAGACGGGGCAGGCCGAGGGCCTACGAGGTGGAAAAAAGGCAGCCCAAGTTGCAGGTTAAGCCGAAGGGAGGCCCCATTGTACCTTTATTTATAGTAGTAGAAAGGGTAAAACCTTTCCTTTTAGGATTACAACATTTAATAATAATGTAATCCTAATAGGAATATAAGATACATTCTCAGATTCCCTAGGATTTACACAATCATATTTCTATTCTAAATATGACTACAACATAACTATTATTATTTAATTAATTTTTTTATTTTAGTTAGTAAAGTAGTAGGCCCCCGTCTACCACGTTATCACTTAACAACGAAATTGACAAAAAAGTTAATAGAGATACTACATTGTAACAAATTCATAAGTTAAGGTATGATATTGCAATATTTAAAACATGAGGTATGAAATTGTGGTTCGACTCATAGTTAAGGTAGTTTATGTAATTTACCCAAAATAATAATATCTATAACCATAACTTTATTTATGGAATCACTTCAAAATATGCATAACTGTGCTTCTCGTAGAATTTATGAGAAATTCATAAATTCCGTCAGTACTTTAATTCTTATAAATGCTAATCTAATCTAGGCGTAACGTAGAAAATTCATTATCAAATATATAAATGGAAACTAAATAAAATATAATATTTAAAAGCAAAGATCCACTCATAAATCATGTCACCGGTCACCACGCGTCTTCGCAATTTCCAGATTTTTGCAGATTTTCTCTCCAACTTTCAGAGCTCTGTTTGAGCTTATTTCTTAGCCAAATTAGTGATTCAAGAACTAAATAAAAGCTAGGAATGTGAGGAACAAAATACCAATTAAAGGCTGAGGCGAGGTCGTCGTTGATCGGAAAAATGGCATGAAAGTGGCCTGATGGCCACAGTTCTCGTTGAAAATCTGGGAAGCTTCTTTCCTCGAATTGTTATTTCAGCGCCAAACTCTACCAAATCATATTTATGCACTTCAATCTCGTTCAAAACATTATAAATGAGCCATTTAGGGTTATTGAAGCTTACCTCGGTCGCCATTGACGAGGGTTCGCTGGAGAAGATGGTGAACAGTGGCCAAAAGCCACTGTGCAACCACACCTAAGACCAGAGTTTCCTGAACTGGCTAGATGACAGTGATGGTGACCTCACAATGAGTTAGTGGTCTAGTTTTCAATGGGTTTCAGCAGAAGACGACGGAGCTCTATTGTGGTAGCATCTACATAACTGTAGCGATGAAACGAGCAAAAGAGAGAGGTGAGGGATGAGGGAAAGAAAGTCATGGCAGTCGGCAATGGTTCATGTGGAGTTCGCCTGACCCTCTTGTGTATGCAAAGGAATGAGATAGTATTGAGAGGTAGAGAGCTCAAGGGAGAGGTAAGAGAGAGTGTGAAATGAAATGTTAGATTAAAAGAGAGAGAGATGAGTGTTTAAAAAAAAATAATGGAAAAAAAGAGGGAGATATGGGGATAAGGGAGAAGAATGGGGGTGGGCCCCACTAGCTCACAAAACAAGCCCACAAAAAGAAAAACAGAAAATATCTCTTGCGTAATGTAAATTACCAAATCGCCCTTCACATTCGTAGTTTCATAGAATTTTTATCGTAACTCCGATTTCGATTCCGTTTGCGCCTACGCGTTCGTACCGTCGAGTACATTGAGAATACGGTAAACTAATAATTCATACATGTCACGAAACAACGGTCAACGAAGGTAAAAAAATCTCATCCCTAGAGGCATTTTCGTCAGTTCAATCTTTTAAAATTTATAGAATCGTAAATTAATAATATCTGTAACCATAAATTTATTTGTCGCATCACGTCAAAATATGCATAACCGTGCATCCCGTAGAATTTATGAGAATTTCATAAATTCCGTAAATACGCTAATTCTTATAAACGCTAATCTAATCTAGGAGTAACGTAGAAAATTCATTATCAAATATATAAATGGAAACTAAATAAATATATAATATTTAAAAGCAAAGACCCACTCACAAATCATGTCACTGGGTCGAACCTGCCTCGTGGGTATCGAAGGTCTTTGAAATGCGGTTCACCTAGAAACGAAATCATTTATGTAAATATATAACGAACTAACGTAAATACGCGTTTTAGTACAAAGTACAGCTAATACAGAAACTATTTTAAAATGATTGAATTTTGGAAAACGGATGTCGGATTTGGGTTCTACATGTCAAGAAACCTAAGGAGGGACATCAGATTCCTCCACGCGTTGTTGCATGCGCTGGCCACCACGTGTGCCACACACCTTGGTAATTTCTAGATTTTTGCATATTTTCTCTCTAATTTTCAGAGCTTCATTTAAGCTCATTTCTCAGCCAAAATCAGTGATTCAAGAACCAAATAAAAGCTAAGAATGTGAGGAACATAACTATACCAATTTCAGGCCGAGGCGAGGTCGGCATTGATCGGAAAAAATGGCATGAATGTGACTTGATGGCCATGGTTCTTATCGAAAATCTGGGGAGTTTCTTTACCCTAATCTTTTTTTTCAGCACCAAACTCTACCAAATCACATGTATGCACTTAAATCTCGTTCATAACATTATAAAGGAGCCATTTAAGGTCATTGGAGCCTTACCTCAGTCGTCATCGGTAAGGGTTTGCTAGAGAAGATGATGAATAGTGGCCAAACGTCGCGGTGCAACCACACTTCAGACTGGAGTGTCCTGAACTGGCTAGATGACGGTGATAGTGACCTCATAACAAGCCAATGGTCTAGTTTTCAATGGGTTTTGACAGAAGATGGCGGGGCTTCGGCGTGGTAGCATCTACGTAACTGCAGCGATGAGACGAGCAAGAGAGAGAGGTGAAGGATGAGGGAGAGAAAGTCACGGCAGTCGGCGGTTCACGTGGAGTTCGTCAAAGAAGATGGCAGGTGGTGTGTGGCAGGGATGTGTCTTGGCTTCTCGGCCTTTTATGTGTGCAAAGGAAGGAGAGAGTATTGAGAGGTAGAGAGCTCGAGGGAGAGCTAAGAGAGAGTGTGAAATGAAAGGTGAGATTAAGAGAGAGATATGAGTGTTTAAAAAAAAATAATGGAAAAAGAGAGGAAGACAAAGGGACAAGGGAGAAGAGTGGGGTGTGGGCCTCACTGGCTCACAAAACAAGGCTACAAAAAGAAAAACAGAAAATATCTCCCGCGTAATGTAAATTACCAAATCGCCCTTCACGTTCGTAATTTTGTAAAATTTTTGTCGTAACTTCGATTTCACGCTTTTGCCTATGCGTTCATATCGTCGAGTACATCGAGAATACCGGTAAACTAATAGTTCATATGCGTCAAGAAATGACGGTCAACGAAGGTAAAAAAATCTCACCCCTAGGGGCATTATCGTCAATTCATTCTTTTAAAATTAATAAAATCGTAAAATTAGGGACATGTTACGTTAAAACGTCTATAAAAATTAATTATGATAATCTACACAAATTTTATTTTAAAAAAATTACCAAAAATTAAAATTTAACCTAAATTCATTCTTTAATAATCATGGGCTAAAAATTTAACCCATAACCATTGGAGCAGAAAAACTGTTTCTGGGTTAAAACCTAAATTTTCTGAGTTAAAAATTTAGGTTTTAACCCCAACCATTGGAGGTGGTCTAATGCTCATGTTTTTAATTTTTTGATATTTTCTTTCAATTATGCATAGAAGGGTATAATCTATTTTTCTTGATTTTTAGTAGACAAA
>JADOBS010300848.1:0-11235 GCA_015708375.1 Cydonia oblonga
GAGAGAGAGAGAGAGAGAGAGAGAGAGAGAGAGTCATAAAGTAGGGGTATATAGGGATCCAAAGGTTAAGGCATACTGGCAGTGAGCAAAATACGCAAATTGGTATGGTAAAAATGAAAAGAAAATGAACCCAACAGAGTATAGAAAACGAAGTTTCACGGGAGCAGACAGAGAGACAAAGTGGTAAGGTATGAGAAGAATGCCCTGCTGAGTGAGCTTTTACCCTTTTGGTTTTTTTTTTTTTTTAAACTCTGCCCCTCTCTCTTTAACTTTACTCAGGTCTTTGCTTTGCCTGGTTTGTCTCTGCCCTCACCAGATCATGCATATTCCAAAGCCTGAAAAAGAACCCTTCTTTCTTTTCAATTTTCACTTGGGTTTTTTTAAGACTTATTTATTGACTTTGCCTCTAAATTTATCGTCATTAAAAATTAGTCATTTCACCCATTACGTTCACACTAGTAGAAACTTGGCAATTTGAAAATTTCATATTAATCGCCAACCACAATGGTTCATCTTTGCCAGCATGGAAATGATCAGACTATCAATTTATTTAATATTCATGAGAATTGACAAAATGGGATGAAATAGTTCGATCATGGCAGTTTCAAAGAATAAAATAAGACAAATTGTTTCAAGAGTAAAGTGAGGTTAAAATGCAATTTCAAGGAGCAATTCAATAAATAAGTTTTTTTTTTTACGAAATTTCTACCATATTTCTCTATGCAGTGTTACAAAAAAATTTGGTTGTCAGATTGTCAAATCTTACTTATTGTGTCTCTACCAAGAATTTAACGGTTAAAGATAGCACTTTACAAAATATCTAGAAACGTACTAGAAAATCTCTTTTTTTTTTTTTTACAAGAATTGTCATCTCGGTTTTCCTTTTTTGATAAAATTTTCAATTGAACGTGGCGTTTTTTTACAAGAATTTTCAATTGGGTTGTTCAGTCTCGTGCCGATAGGGTTTGGGCACTTTGTCTTTGCCCTGTTTTTTAAACCCCACACGCGCACCAGAGGGAACATGGTGCTCTGTGCTTTTATTAACTTTTGGTGCTTCCTCCAACCAAAGTTTTAAAAGCAAAGTAAATGAATTAAATACATGTTAAATATTTTTCATTTTGATTTAAGACCAGTAGTCAGTAGTACATTTGTCCGTGTTCTAAGGTCAAACAGTAAGCAGTTGGCATCAGCATGTTGAGATTGCAGACTTAAAGTTTCAAACTGCAGATTGCAGATGCGTGCAGTGGTAGACAAGCTCATCAGGATGTTCAGGATAATTAATTTAATTAATTTTCTTAATTTTATAACATCAGATAAGAAACTAAAGGCAAAAACACCAGCAGCCTAGCCTAGGGAACAGCCAACATGAAATGGAGGGAGCGTGTGGCCTATCATAAGCTTTCTGACTCTCCTCTCTAAAAAATTTGGACTTTCATGGTTTTGGTGGTATTTGCTTTGTCAATTTAGATTTTAATTTTCTATATTTTTCAGTTTTATTTTGAAAATCGCAAATCTTGAGTTGTGTTATGTCAAAACAGAATGTTTGTTCATATGTGTTACATGATAAAAGAGACAAAAATGCAAAGATGCATGTAACGAGCGAATGAATATTAAAATTTCTTTGGATAAAAAATTAGAGAACCTGTTCAACTAGACCAATAATATTGGCATGGAGATTCCAAACCCATTCTGGTTTACGTGGCTCACAAGAATCAGCAAAGAATAAAGATAGAAATAGAGATCAAAATTGAAAAGGAGATATACTATGAGGGGCCTCTTTAAGAACCCTGAATCTTGTTTGCTTGCAAGAAAGAAGTTTTTGCAGTCTTCTAGAAATTAAAGAAATTATTTCAAGTCGTTTTCTTCTTGCTAAGTCGTTTTCTTGTCGCTTTTTTTCCCCCTTTTTTTCATTTGCTTTCTCAGTTTGTAATTGCTAGTGTATATATTATCTATATAGTTTGGGAGAAATAATCTTTTGGGGTTTAAGAAAGAAACTAGATACACAACATTCTAATTAATTCAAATCTGTTTATTGTGATGACATGTTTACTTGCAATTACAAAAATCAATATAATTGTTTATAGAGTAATACTAGGTAGACTACATGACGTGATTGTTGATTATTGGATTATTACTCAAGTTTTGGTAAACATACTTAATTCTTATCGGCAACATATCACACGATTTGCAAATGTGGTCTAAAAGATTGATTCATCCAACATTACTTTTTCTAATTTTGCATGTGTTGAATTATGTGAAATAAACATAATATTTGATTACGAGTAATACTAAATGAAAGAGAAGTCAAGAATAAGTTATTCCAAAATCCAATACGAGTAACTAAACATGCTATTAAATCGTCTGTTTTATAATATTTCTATTTCTTTTAAGGAAAATACTCATAACCTCCTTGAAGAAAAATGTTTCAATTTTTTAATCCAAAAAAATGCATAACCAAACTTTCTTTTCAAATTCGAAATATTCGGATTATGGGGAATATTTTTAAAAATTTAGAATTAGTATTATTCAAAATAGATAATATAGATAATAGATGCATATAAGACAAGACAAAATAGCACATACATGTCAAGAACTCACCTTCACTATATAAGTGCGTGATGAAATATAAATGCTAAAAATAAAACACATACAAAACTAATCAACACAATAAAAGTAAAAATTTGGTTAAAAGGTACTTTTGCTAACGACGGGATTCAAACTCACGCCGTCATGCAAAGACATAATATATTTCTACCACTATAGTAAATGATCACTTGCTGATTAGAAGATGCATACAATTAGTAAAAAAAAAATGGGAATCTGTATTTACGTTTCAATTTTTTTTTAAATGTTTGAACTTGAAATTTCTCATGTCGGAATTAAAATCTTTAATCTAACTTGTTTATTATTAACACTATTCACATTCCATAAAAACTTAGTTAACTGCCCGATGCATTTATGATCCCAAATCTTTGAAATTCCACGTTAATAATTTCATCGAATTTGGTGAGCTATTAAATTTGGTCATTTACAAATTTTAGGTGGTCAATGGTCATCCATGTTCAGAATTCTTAGGTAACTCTTATCAACCGAAGTAAATGCTCATCGTACTTTAATTGGTTGGGCAAGATTCAAGCCGGGCTGCCCAAAGAACGCGATTGAAGAGGATTCTATTCGGCCCATTATTTTCCTTCCAAACCTCATGTTTGAAGGTTTTTATTTTTTATTTTTTATTTTTTATTTTTTTGATCAATCCTTGTAATAAAGTCATTTGAAGATAGACCCAATTATAACAATTCTAGAGAGCTCCAAGGAGAAAGTTTTACAACAATACTTCATTATCTAGTATTTCTACAATACATCGGTGTATGTATGAATTAGTATTTAAGTTATTAGATTAAAACTATCAAAATTCAGTTGTTCAAATCTAGTCATCCAATATACTCGTGCATCTTATACAAAGATGTGTTGTAGAATTTTCAATTGCTATTAAGCATGAAGGACAATTTTCTCGAGATAAAGATTATTGGTCCACCCATAATCATTTTCGACAAACCATTAATCTAGTGATATTTTTCTTCTTAAAATTGAAAAAGCCTATTGCTTCAATCGAGGTGCGACCAAATTCATCAAGCCTAAATCAGCTGTACAAAACCTTCATCAAACACATATAGCATCATTTTGACCAGAAAAACCTATAGCATGGATGAAAAGAATAAGTCACGAGGTCAAGTGAAGGCTCATGAATCATAGAGGATTTGCATAAGTGCGAGTCAAAGTTATTCCCTTCATTACTATTTTGTCACGCACCCATGTTGTTCTAAAATTTCAATGGAAACTTTCACCGATATAGCTACTACGGGAGTAGGCTGTTTGACAAAAATCCTTGGTAGTGTGGATAAATAAGTTGGTGCAGGAGTATTTTATAGTATTAAGACAATTATCATTGCCCTATTATTCTCCAAGTTTGGTGACCAATAGGAGCATCCAAATAAAGAATGAACCAACATGCAAGCCAACTCCAAAATTATTCCTTTGAACCAAAAATCCATTCAGGCAATCACGAGTTCACTTTAACATATTGAGATCCTTTCCGGATTTCACACTCCGGAACTTACTGACAGAGCAATTCGGACCGTTTAAAAGATAAAGGGAGATATTTAGGTGTTGAAAAGAGAGATTGTATGTGAGGTGGGTCAGTGAGACAGACGAATGAAAATCGTAAAACTTAAATTATATGGTGTAGATTGCTCGGTCCGTATTCGCCAGAGTGTGAGATCTGTAGAGGATCTCAATCCACTTTACCATACTAATCAGTGTGCTCCCTCCAACCCCCAAAAGATAACCAAAACAAATTAAAACATAAAGTAATGTGCAAGAAGCAGCAAAAAGAACTTCCCGTGACTCACAATACTGCCAATTCTCACTCACGGACTCCAGAACCTGTGGCTCCAAAAACTCCTCTCACTCTATAAATCGCATGAGTGTGAGTGAGCTCTCATTACAAAACAGTTTGCAAAACTTTTCTATCCAAACTTTGTCAATAATCATGGGTGGAAACTACAAGTTGGTTGTCGTTTTTGTGGTGGCACTGGTTGTGCTGCTTGAAGGGTCGACAGCGTCGAGCTTGTGCAGCATGACCGACGAAGGTCTCACCGATTGCAAGCCGTCGGTTACGAAGACGAATCCAACTCCGCCAACTCCTGAGTGTTGTGAGGCTCTCAAAGGAGCTGACTTGAAATGCTTGTGTGGTTACAAGAACTCGTTTCTGTTGCCTTCTCTCGGTATCGACCCCACTCTTGCCATGGCTCTACCGGCTAAGTGCAACCTCACCCCTCCTAACGATTGCTAATCAAGCTTCTCTTTAAAAGCTCAAGGGGGCCATATTTAAGCGTTGTTTTGAATCGTGTTCGTGTCGTGCCATGTGGTGATTTGGTTAAGCTTGTGCCATGCTGCTTTTTCTTCTTCTTTTTCTTTCTTGTGGTATTACTATGTGTAATGAATTTTAATATCATGTCTGGTCTCGATCGTTTAAGACAATGAATATGAAGTCATCACATTCCTAAGTTTGTGCACGTTTCGATTGTAATTTTCGTATTGCATAAAGACTAAGGCTAAAGATACTACAATGTGAAGGATATAGATTAGGTTGGTATAAAGTTAGGCGGAGGCTACATCCTACATTCATGCCCTATCTGGATTACTAATAACCTGCAACATTTGTCGTATAATCACGTGAGAAGATAAATAGATATAAAACTTAATGAGATAGAGACAATATGAATTAATACATGTAGGGGAGTTTCTCTCTAACAAAAACGAGACATAACAAATGAAAATCAAATTTAAAGAACATCAAAGAAAAAATAACCCAAATCATAATTCGTGTGGATCATTATTATGTAGTCATTACATTTTGAAACAAAGAAACAACTTCTTATGAAACACCCTTTACTTTTTCTCAAAATTATTACAGGTATTACTTGATTTCAACAATTAGGTCCTACAGTTATTGTATGACCACACCTAGGGTTTATCCTTTTAACCAAGGTATTCTTTCGAACTATGGGCTAACCCTAGTCAAACCACGTTGACTATATATATTCTTCAACGCAGGCACTTTTGGAATGGATTCGAGAAAAGTTATACAAATCCCGGTTTAGTATTGGCCACGAACAAGGTGTTGGTCACTGCTTCAGCCCTTTTTGCCATTTACACAGGGCTACACTAGAACAAAATGATCGTAGACCACACTCGACAGACAACGGAATGTGTCAAAAATTGGATCCCTTGTTGATAGTTCAGAACAGCAAAGTGTTAAAGGGAGCGAATCACGTTAGGATTCTCTTTCCCTCTAGGGTTAGATTTCCTAGTTATTGTATACTAATACTCGTTGTACGATAAGTTAGGTTGCTTGGAAATCACGGCATATACTTGTATACAACTAACAAACTGGCATCCTGCTCCAAAGAACTAAGTTTTTATACAACTTACAATACAAAGGATATCGGTGTCTTGATACTACTAAAAATCGGATCTATACTTCTCAGCATGTGATATCTGATGAATCATGCTTTCCTTTTTCTCGGGCGACACCTTCATACTCTGCCTCTCAGTGCGTCCATCTCACATTGAGCCCGCCTTGTCTTCACCACCCTTGACTCCAGTTCCCACCCACGTGGGTGCCTCCAGCGCCCATAAACCCAGTGGCTCCAGCATCGGGTCCCAATGCAAGCCCACCGCCTCCTGTAGCCCATTTACCCGCTGGGCTTTCTACGGTACCCAGCTCACTGACTCTAGTGATCTCTACCCTGCTACCTGCCCCTCCCGAGAAGCCCGCTCATGTCCCTGCCATACCCAGCCACCCCTTGGTTTCTCTCGTCCTAAGCATCAAACAGATGGCACAGTGCGCTACCTTTTGCCTCATGTTCTTTCTGCATCACTGACCGCTCCCTCGGACTCGGAAGCTTACTTGTTTTACACAGAACGTTGTTCATGTCCCAGAATGGCGAGAGGTCATGACAGATGAGTTCAATGCTCTCCTAAAGAAATCAGACATGATCCTTGGCTACTCCACTTCCTTGTACACTACCTGTACAAGGCCCGTCTTGTGGCCAAGGCTATCATCAACAACAAGGGTTTCACTATGATGACACCTTTAGTCCAATTGTCAAACTAGCCACTATTCGCATGTTCTTAGTCTGGTTCTTCATCATGGTTGGTCTCTTTGTCAACTTGATGTTAAAAACGCTTTTGTTTTCATGGGTTTCTTAATGAAGATGGTTATATGGCACATGCCCCTCGCTTTATTGATCGTTGATGTCCTCATGTTTGTAAGCTTCATCAGGCTATATATATAATATATGCGTCAAGCAAGCTCCTCATGCTCGGTTTCATCGCTTCAGTTCGTTTATTCTTCGCAATGGTTTGTTCAAAGTCGAGCACTTTTCATCGCCTGAACTATACCTTGGTTTTATTACTACGTGTTGATGATTTTGTGTTGGTTTGGATAATCAGCGAGCTCTATCTCGTTTTATTGGTCTTCTTTCCAAGGAATTTGAAATTAAAGATTTTGGTTCTCTACACTATATGTGGGACTCGAAGTGCGCCAATCCCCACTGGTTTTCATCTTTCTCAGACAAAATTATGGATCTTCCCAAATGCACTAATATGATTGATTGCAAGTCGTGCTCTACTCCAATTGCCGTCCACATATTTTTGGTGCCGTTGCCTCCTTGGCTCTCAGTAATAACTCATGATGACTCGTCCTGACATTGCCTTTGCCGCCAATCACATTGCTCACTTCATGCCTGAGTCGTGTACTACTCATCTTATTGCCGCCAAAACGCTTTCTTCGATATGTGAAAGGGTCCTTGGAGCTCGGCGTTTGGTTTCGACCTTCATGAAGGCCTGCTGTGTTACAATTGCAATACTTCCAACAAACG
Organism: Cydonia oblonga; assembly: GCA_015708375.1. NCBI lineage: Eukaryota > Viridiplantae > Streptophyta > Magnoliopsida > Rosales > Rosaceae > Cydonia > Cydonia oblonga. Next base: position 7,446 of record JADOBS010300848.1, read on the forward strand.
TCAAAACTATGCTAACTACCATATATACCCCCATTCCCATAACTAAATTGTTCACTAAATATTGCTATAAATTCAAGCATAAGCTGAGAATATTGGAATAATTGAGGGCTAGTTTGAAGACAAGAGAAGCAGATAATTAAATAAAAATGGTATTAAAATTGCCTTTCTTTGGGTTATGTTTTTGTTTAATTTTAGAATTACATTCACTTTGCAGTTACTAGTAAGGTGCACTAACAAAGAAATAGCATATTATTAATCGATTTCTTGTCCAAAATAAAAAAAGAGCATATTATTGGATATCACCTTCTCAAGGAAAACAGAAGGAAGTCTAAATAACAATGGCTACAATTTTACTTGAAATGATTACCACAATATAAAACCAACCACCACGACTATAAAACCGAGAGTGAGATTCTCTCCTCTTCAAATTCCTATCACTTCAAAAGTTCAAATTAACTGTTATTTGAATAATCACGATTAAGTTATTTCAACATCTTATATTATATTGAATCCGCAAATGGAGAGAGAGGAGGGAATTTGGAGGTGAAAAAATCATCCGGTATAACATTGAATCCATGGCTCGACTATCGAGAGAATCCGTAAATGGATTGTATCGAAATACAATACAACACGCCTAATTCTAGAGTATAGACAAGTGGCAAACAACACTTTTGTTGCCTTTCTATCACGAATCCGGATTCTCTTTGTGAAGATCTAAATAATTCGTGAAACGTGTCCGTTCATCGTATATTGTGCAAGCATAAATTATTTTAAATATTTTTATTTAAAATTAAACACAAATAAAACTGACTCCACATTCGAATAACCGAACACAATTCACGAATCCTATATCTTCACAAAAAGGACCGGATCCTGATGGTTCAACCACCCTAAACCTAAACTTGTAGCTACTCCTTTTCTCTGAAACTGCACCACCCCCAATTCAAAACGAAAGCGACAAAATCTCTCACCTTTAGTCAAATCCATATCCTGACTCCTAAAATATCGAAACTACCGCACCCATTGCTAAATTCTCTTAACAAGTACCAATGTCTAAGAAGGTAAATTTCCACGTGCAAGAACCACCCAAGTAGCTAAAACGAAAGAAAAATAATGAGCAAAAAATAAAAGTGAAGACGAGGGGATAATCAGAATAACTACAAACTGATTTTAATACTTAAAATCCAACCACATAACAATGGTCAATTACAGTCATACCGCCGATAATTCCACATTTCGTTCAGCAAAATATTAAGGTTAAAAGTACGATTAGCCTAATCCTAAACTAATTGAAATCACTGAATCAGACGGTCCAGAAAGGGTCTAACCATTTGATTAAAATCTAAACTGAAGGAGATCATGTGGTGGCGGGGCGACATGGAATTAGACGGTAACCGGGGCTTCAGGGACAGCCGCCTTCTTCTCAACGGGAGTGACAAAGAACCAGCAAATGCCGAATGGATCCTTAATCTGAGCCCAACGCTGCTCGTCGCCAAAGAAAGCACCACCGGTTTTGATCTCCCCAACCGCTGCAGCTCCCGCCTGGACGGCCTTGGACACCGCCGCATCGACGTCCGCAACAGTAAGTAGCAGATTAACGCCTTGCTTAAAACCACCGCCAGCTAGAACTCTGTTAAACCAAGGAAAATTTATCACAACCCAACGCCTGACAGATAAACTCATGACTTAAATTGCAGATTATTGTTAGATCTAACAATAATACCAAGTATTTCAAAGTAAACTTGAAAAATAACAGAGAAAGAGAATGAAACGTACTCGCCGTCGCCGGAGTCCACCGCCGAGGCAGACTCGGTCACAAGGAAGGTGAAGGACCCAAGCTTGAGCTTCGCATTGTAGATGTACGGACGCTCCTGGTCAGCCTTGCGCTTGAGATCAGTCTCACGCTCAAGCTCCACGGCGCCCAGGACGGCCACGTAGAACTTGATGGCATCTTCACCATTGGGTGCCTTGATCGAGAGACGAGGATGGCACTCCGTCACAGTGATAAGGGACACGGGTGCGACCTTCTCCGCGGCCTCACCGTTCTGGACCTTTTGCTCCGCCATTGAATCTCAGAGAGTGGAAAATTTTGAGAAGAAACACAGCAAACCCTAGGAGAGAGAGGAAGAAGACGAAGAAACAGTAGACTAGACGGCGTCGGGTTTGGCTTGGCGTGGGGTAGGTGATTTATAGAAGCGGGGAAGCGGGACCGTTTGGATGGGGGTATAACGGGAAGTTAAGACTGTTAATGTATTTCAGTTGCCCTTGAATTTGAGAGGAATTACGAGTGGTGCCATTCGCGTGTCGAGCATTCATGGTAATTTGTTGCAGTGGCCAGTGTGCCAGTTTTTGCTTTTATGTGTTTTGGACCGTTCGATTAGGATATGTCCCATCTCCGTCTGTTCAGTTTCTGCCTTTGCGCTAAAATAAATAAAAACAAAAATATATAGATATAAAAAAATAATGGTTCACTCTGCGGAGAAAATCCGTACATTCTGTGCTTACCTGCTGTTTATCTTTTGGGTTTGAAGAAAGAAATAGAAAACGACAGACAAAACTGTGCGTATCTAGGTTATTTTATCAAAAAGCTTCCTCGTGCGTTCTATATCAACGTACAAATGGGGATGCACACAGGTGGTACACCGTTGATCATATCCATTCATACGCCGGATCCTTTTCTTGGGTTATCCAAAGATTCCCTAATTGTGATCGTTCATCATATATCATGCGGTCAGTTTTCGTTATGTATTATTTATATTTACTTTTAAATTTAAAATTTAAAATGATTTTTGATCCCATAATATACGATGAATGATTACGATCACGAAATCTTCATAAAAATAAAGAATCCAACGAGGATTCTTTTCCCATTAATACGTACTAACATGTTGTGTATTAACTTGTTTGCTCGGATGAGATTTACATTCAATTCTTTTATTTATTATTGTCAAGTACATATATTTGAATTCATTTACATACTCTATGTGTCCGGTCACTTTTAAATTGTTTATTAAAACTATAAACATTATCAGACAACCGGGTGAGATAGACGAGTGTTCATGTATTGCTTCAACCTCATCTTTTGATAGAAATTTTAATGTTGAGTGATTGTGAATCATTGATCATCGAATGACCAAGAAAACAAAATGTTGTCAAATAATGTCAATTTTAACACAAATTTTTTGTTGTTGGAATAAAAAAAGAAGAAGAAGCAAATAGACATCGAGCCATAATCAGCTAATTTTTTTCTCTTAAAAAAGATGGATAATTGGTAGTAACCCACGGTTATCCATTATTTTTTGAGACAAGAAGACTCACAAAGACATTTCTAGGACCTCCCTATTTTTTAAATTTTGGAAGCCGAAATCCGCATACTTACCACTGAACTAATTTTGTTTTTCGTCCTCACACCTAAATTTGTTTACAGTATTTGTAGTGTTATCGTGTGTTCATTATTTTTCAAAGTGTAGTTGTTTGGTTTAAGAATATTCGGCGGCTTTGTCAATTGGGCTACTATCTGTGGTTGATCAAACTAATTGGGCTGCAACTAGGCCCCATATGGAAGCCCATTAGTGAGTGTCCATTCCTTAACCATCAACCGATCGACGCACCATTTTATTTCTAAAACAGTTAATAATTAGAAAACATGGTCGGTGTGGTGTTAAGATGTATGCAAGAAGAGGTTCGTGTAGTGATTGTCAATCCCATAAATAATTATATGAGTTTCTTAACAATTCGCATATTCCTTTTGGCATGATAATAATCATATATATTTAGTTACATGCCACCC
>JADOBS010300849.1:0-11236 GCA_015708375.1 Cydonia oblonga
AAAAACAACGGTTTTTCTCAGATCCACCCAATTTTCTGTTTGGCTGTGGAGAAAAAAGAGGTGGGAGATTTCTCTTATTTTTCGGGAAAAAGGTTCAAATTTCCACGAACCCACACAATTTTTTGCTCACAAAATACAACCAGAATCGCCAAATTTTGAAAAGAAAAAAAAAGAAATTGATCGATGGATTTGAAGTGGGTAATCAACCAACCTGTACATGAAGATGTCTCTGTTATCACCGAGTGGTTTCTTGCAGAGGAAACAAGCATCCAAGAAATGGGGCTGGTGGTGCTCCTCGAACCTGGCGTCACAGAACCTCCCAGATCTCGGCGAAAAAGAAGACGACGAAGAAAACGAAGCCATGGCGGGAGAAACGTTACTGAAGCTGCCATTCCGCCTCGCGAAACACATCGGCCTTGAAAAAAAGGGGTGGTTGGACCCGGAAAAGCCGGCTTCCATATCAGCCAGCGAGGCCAACCCATCGTCCTCGTCGATGAAACAAGGCCGCCTTGCAACGCCGGAAACTGATTCCATTTCCTCTGAAGTTCTGATGATCTCAGTGCTGGAATGCGCTTGGCAGGAGAGAGAATGAAACGGAGAAACGGGGAGAGATGCGGTTCATGAGGAGAAGGAGGAGTCCTTTTAAAAAGAGAGTTGGTGTGAGAGGAGAGAGAAGTCTAGAGAGAGAAAGAGATGTAAACAACAAACAAACAATAAACAAACGGCAGATTTGTGAAATCCGTGATATTGAATCCATTGGCTCAAAATACCGGCATTCCCTAAGTTCCAAATATTTAAATCACAAAACTCTCACCCTCATCCTCCAAATAAATTACGTGTGTGCCATCATGGCCCGAATGGGCTGTGCCACAGAGGCAGCAGCTGTTTCGTAGTTTTGAGAAACACGAGGGCTAACAGTCAAGAGAGTGTGTTGTCGTATCCGGGGTCCGTGATCTTTCACAGTCCTCCAGTTTTGCCCTCTGAGCAAGTGGGACCCGCGTCGCGCGACCTAATCGCACTCAATGATACGTTCCAACGTCCGTTGGGGTGGAACTGAGGAGGGGCAAGGGGCGGTACCACGCGCCAGTACATTGCGCGTCAACGTAACGGTCACACCGCCCTTCGTACTTCATTTGCCTGCAAGTGAAAATACGTGGGTTTCTTTGTCTTTTTATTTTTGGTAAAATAAATAAAGTTCCAAAACTTGACCATACTTAGTCTTTGTGTAGTATCATATGTGTACTGCTTGTTTTTAAGAGAAAGTACAATCTGTTTGTTTGGTGGGTGAGAGAGCAATTTACGTGAAATAGGAAAAAAGTGAGGTCCTTTGTTAACCAATATAAACTTCCATCGATCTTATTTTTTAGGTTTTTTTGTTTAATGATTGTATTTTTGTTCATCATTTTCACTTAGTAGTAATGTTCATTATCTTATTTATAATCGTTAGATGAGTTGAAGTTTTTAAATTTGTGTCTATTTACTAAATTTAAACCAATATAATGGTTATAAATATGATGGTGAAAATTACCATTACTTAAGAATGGTAAGCAAAAATATTCCATTATTTAATTGCAAATATCATTACATTTTCAAATATGACGCTACGGACATCAATTTTTTAAGATTAAATTTTGTAAACCATATGACGTGGTCGTTGATTATTTAATTACTTAAGTTTGTCAAATGTCTTTAAGAGATACCAAATGTCAGGAGAGATGAAATTTGTCACTCGAGTAAATGTCTTGAAAGTTCTTATATTCGAATAGTTTATTTTCGTTAATCAAAACAAAATTTATATGTAGTTTAATATTCTAGTGGATAGAGTGTTAGATTTCACCCATATATTTCGTGTTCAAAACTTTCTTTCCTCTTAATTATTGTAATAGTTTCAAATTCTCTTTCCCCTTTCCCCTTTCCCCTTAATAATAATCAAACAAATTTTGCAGTTAAACGAGAAATTGTATTAGCATAAAATGACTTTGCGAAAAGTTTGATTATCTAAAAAAAGTTTTGAGTAAAATGAAATAATGGAATAAGTTACTTTTTAAACATGGTTTAATGAAACTGTCCATTTTAAGAAATTTTCTTGTGACATTCCATGTCCTTGTTTAGAAGAAAAAGTTTGTTGTTCTAATAACTTTCCACAGTTGGCATTAATTCCCATGTTTGATTTTCACTTGCGATTCAAATTTTGTATAAATGTTTCGTTTTTCCTTTAAAAAAAAAAAGACAACTGATGATAAATCACAGTAGTTATGTATCTTTTTTGGATTATGCAAAATTTCACTCTGCTTGTTTTTTTCTTCTTGTTATCTACACTACACTAATGAAAAGAAGGTTTAACCTCACAATGGATTAGCAATAATGTGGTTCAAATTTCTCTTTAATTAGAATTAATTCTAAAATTTCTCGCTTACAAATACAGTAGAACATCTCAAGACCGTAATGCTAAATGTCTTGTTTAAAACATCTAGAATTCTCAAATGATTATTTGTTGCAAAAATTCTTTAATCATATATGTATTTCAACGCAAGTCCGCTTCAAGCGCCATAAATGCAAGTCGTAGTACCATCAGTTCACCTTCTCCTCTCCTCCAAAACCCGCGGTTTCACTTTTCCCCACCTTGCCCCTCACTCCAACTCCTTTTTCCTCACTTTAATAATGACGTCACACGTCCATCCCCATATGCCTTTGTCGTTTTCCTTGGGGTCCCCACATCCCCACAAAACCATCTAAGCTGGGCCCCATGGCCCATTATGGTGATGGCGTGGGCCGTGGTAAGTGGTGTTTTGAGAGAGAGAGAGAGAAGGAAAGCGTTCTTCTTGGGATTTGTTTATTGTGCGTTGCAGCTCTTTCTCCGAGGTTTTTGTTCCCTCTACGCACGGCCTCTGCCCGAGGGTGCCGGGCAGCTGACCCGTCTGCCCTTTTAAATGATGATTCACCGGTTCACACGTGTGACGGTCTGCTTGTACCACCACACCGTCTTGGGTTGTGTGATGCTGCCACGCGGTGAGCAACGGACAAAAGTTTCTCCACTCGCTGACCGACTCTGTGACCTATGGTTTAGAGTCACTGTCGACGATTCTATTCACCGCTGCCATCAAGCTTTTCTGCCCTTCCTTTCATGCCGTTGGATTCCATCACCTTTTTTTTAAAATTTTTTTATTTTTTATTTTTATTTATTTTTAATTTTTTTTAAGAGCAATATTATTAATTACTCTAAATGATGGCAGCTTTTCTGCCCTTCCTTTCATGCCGTTGGATTCTATCACTTTTTTCTTTTTCTTTTTTTAAAGTAATATTAATTACTCTAAATCACATTAAAACGATAATCTTTCGCTTTCTCAAAACTCAAATATTATTCTAAATCACATTAAAACAATAATCTTTCGCTTTCTCAAAACACAAATTGATATTTGTTTTTTGATTGACCACGGGCATAAGTTTGAAAGAAAAAAAAGATTACATAAAAATGTTTCGAGACCACAAGTTTCTAAATTGCATAACAAGACTAAACAAACTAAATTATTAGCAACAAAATTCTTTTCATGATAATTTACTATTTATTGAGAAGTACTCACAACGTAATGATTTATATTTCGAATATATTAAAAATAAATACTTATACTATGATTACATAGAGAAATAAAATAAAACACGGTCAGCTAAAGAAGAATTTTTTTTTTGTTAACAAACGATTTTATCTACACTAAAAGATTAGTAAACTTAACCTTACAATAGTTAATAATAATACGATTTAAATTTACTTTTAACGAAAATCACATAAAAAACTTCTCATTTACAAATAAATTGGAAAATTTAAACAATTAGAATAATTCATTATTGGTTTTGTTGGTAACGTGTTGGATTTCTCTATAAGATTGTTTTATTGGTTTTGTTGTAGATTTTATATAAATTTATGATTGGACTATTTTTTATTTGTAAGAGGAAGTGACAGAACAGAAACATGGGCTTTTAAATGGCCCACAAATGGAGCTTTTGTCCTTGTTTCTTGAAGCTTCCGTGAAATTCTATTTCAATGTTCCATTGGCGGTCTTCCCCCGACACTTGAATTGACCCGTTTCAGAGCATCTGCTTTTTGAAAAGCAAACTACACAAAACCAGTTCACCGTCATGTGTGTTTCTATTCAAAAAGTAATTACATATAAAAAATTTGCACATGGCAAATATATATTATTAGACAAAAAATTCTACGGCATTAACCCATTTCATGTAACAAAGTTTTAAAGGTAGAAAAGGTTCCAACCAATATATCAATCATATATGCATTGGCATAAAAATTGTGTGCTGCAAAGTTTGAGATATTTTTTTATATATTTGTTCTGTGAGTCCTAGTAATGCACCAATCACAAATCATGAAAGTTAAATTTGATTGATTTGTTTTGAAGAGTAGGTCATACAAATATTAATTTCACACATGATGTCAGAGCATAAATAAAGTACAGTAGAGTGGATTGAGAGTTATACCATTGGAGGTAATCTCCAACATCATACTTGCCAAGAATCCTCGTCGATACGAAAGTTCAGCTGCTAAAAACCTAGAGGGGCGAAATACAAGGGTGAGTAGAGCTAAAAATAAAGCTTTGTAAAAACCTTTTTGAAAACATAATAACTCATCTCCGTAAAACAAGTATAGTTTCCAAAATATACATACTGTGTATCGTAAGAAAATATTTACTGTAGCCTACAATATCTCAAGAATTCAATACAACATAATACTTCGTAAGTAAACACATGACGTCTCTAACCACATAATCTCGTAAGCAAACATTTCATATTGAGTGCTTATTGACACATGCTAACCCATGAGTTCATGCAGAGTTATTCTGACATGAACATGATTGGGTGTAACAATGATATACGATCTAGTACTACAATCACGTGAAGATTGGTGCTATGCTCATCACATACCAGTCCTAATTGCCTATAGCAATCTAGGACAGGACTGACACCTACAATGGATCTAAAGTGAGCGTACGATGCGATGTGCACGTACACATGAAAGATTGGCTATGGCCCGGGCGAGCACTAACACTGGTGCATCAAACGATGAGCAGATAATATAAATATAGTCATGCCACAATGATTCGATAGTCATAGTCAACATAATGTTATTCATAGCCAGAAATTTAATCAAGGCATCTCGTAAGATTTCATAGTGATTTTCTAATTCTCAACTTTACGTCATTTTCTAGAAATGTTAATTTAACTACGGTAATCATATAGAAAATTCATTATTAGATGTATATATGGAAACTAAACAAATATATATATACACACACACACACACACAGATTGCTTAAGGGGAGGGATCCCTATTGTTCTAAAAAAATAGGGATACACTCCCCACCGTTAGATTGCTTTTAATGAAATTGTGTGGTTGAGATTAAAACACAGGCCACACAATCTCAACCACACAATTTCATTAAAGTTAAATCCAACGGTGAGGAGCGTGTCCCATTTTTTTAGAAAAATGGGGATCCCTCCCCTTAAGCAATATGTGTGTGTGTGTGTGTGTGTATCAAAGAAAAGACCCACTCACAAATCATGTCATCAAGTCGAATCCTCCTCACGGACATCGAAGATCCTTGCGATGCGTTTCACCTAGAAGCAAAACCATTTACATAAATATAGCGCACTAACGTAATTACACGTTTTGGTACAAAGTAGGTTTATAAAGGAAATGTTTTAAAACTATCGAATTTCAGAAAACGGACGACGAATTCGGATTCGGCACATCGAGAAACCTAAGGAAGGACCTCGGGTTCCTCCACGCGCCGCCACAAGTGGCTGCACATGTAGACGACCATCTTGAGCCCATGCGCGCCTACGCGCCTGCGAATACCATTGTACTCGCCTTCCTCGTGATACGCTGGTCAACGAAAGTCAACATCCTTGCCTCTAAGGGTATTTTTTTTTTCAATTCACTCTTTTAAAATTAATAAAATTGTAAAATTAGGGATGAGTTGTCACAATCTACCCACCTTAAAAAAAATTTTGTCCCCGAAATTTGAAATCATTCGTTATACAAAAATAGTGAAAAGACAGCAGAAAAATAAATATGTAAACAAGATATCAAGTTAGAGTGGTTGCATAAAAGAGAATGTTATTCTGTCGCGATCGGAGTGCAATGATTCATTTTTCATGCCCCCAAACTCATCATTTCTTCTTCTTCAGTACAGTATTATAATATAATACTTTTTATAAAAACATAAAGTAAAAAATAGATACATAATAACATGGCATAAAAAAAAACATATATAATATCGCGAAAAATTTAAAATAGTTGTACTGAATCCAAACTGAACATAGAATATTTTTCACTTACGCAGTCGTTGCGTTGCGTACTCTGAAGATAAGTGTGTAGTATCTTTGGGTCAAGCCCAAACAATAATTAAATAAATAAAATGCTAATGTAGACGGGCTTACTTGTTCACTTGCTTAACAATTCCAACAAATAAGTTATCGATATTACGGTCTGCAGCTAGTGATATCGACAGCTCAGCGTTGTATCGATACATAAGCAAAAAATTCCCCAGGGTACAATATTACCATCTTGCCCCTCATTGAGAAATACATATAAATTATCTGATTAGTACCTCAATCGTGCTCTCGTAATACCCTCTCGGGTGACAACGCAAATAGCACACAACTTTCTAAATTGTAATCTCGATTATTCAAATACTTGTTCATAATACTCCTCTGTCAATCATGTGCTATGCAGAAAATCACCATGCTATGTCTCAACGGCGTCATACCCGAAACCAAAATTGTAATTGTTGTTACATGTAACTAAAATAAAGATAAATGTATGTTACAACCATGCTAATTGTAGAGCGGACAAAATGCAACATGTCCACTAAGGTTTGGATAGTTTGTTTAGACTATCCGTTAGTTTAAGGGGGAAATGTGGTATTGGATAACAACTTAGTACCCATGGTTTTCAAGGAGACATCCCAAGACTTGGAAGTGAAACGCACATCATAGTGAGATGTAGTAGCGACATGCACACCATATGGCAGAACAGTGTAATTCACAACACCTTCGCAAGTAAATTTACAGTGAATTTCTCTCGAATTTAGCGGAAAAAACTATGTTGAGAAGGCTAAAACAACAATCAAGAATTTGAGGGTCAAAACAAGTCCATCAATTCTAGAAGACAAGGTCATTGGAATTAATGTATGACATCTCGTTACAACGGTAGCTTTTGGAATATTTAATCACCAACGGTAAAGATTCGTTCAGCGGACTATTTGTTACATAATTGAAGAATTAATGGTCACAATGTCCGAGCAATTTTCCTAAACAATTTGTCTGCTTTAGAAGCAAAATCGAAGTCTAGTAGGGTAGACATGTACTCATGGTTACCTGGAATGCCTTTCGGCACATAGGGGTTAATATGGAATCAGAGTCAGAGTAAATACTAATTGAAACGTCAGAAAATCCGATAAATTCAAGAATGAGTAATTTTACCAAGTGGTAAAAAATGTAGTCCCTCTAGACCAATGGAAAATGGGTTGATTTGTCAAGTCAATCTATAATCACAGAAACATCATCATAATCTCCACACATATAAGATATCTCGTACTAGGAGTTTATGGTGATATTCCCCATTTGCATTTGGATACATGAAGTGATTATAACCACTCGAACGATTTCTTGATGATTTGCAAATAATGTCATATCAATACTCGTAAATTCCAACTAAATTAGGATAGGACTGGCTGAAAGTGTTCAAGGGTAGATACATCTTTTACTACAGTGCACAGTGATTATGTATGCACAACCGGGATAATACACGCTAGTGCAATCGTAGAAATTGATTTGGTATCTCCATAGTCGTTGTCAGAAGTTTAGCTTTTTTCAAGAGAAGGTGTATTTGAGAAGTTTGTGAGGTTGGTGAAGGTTTTGGACATGTTTGTCCACAGAGAAATGTCATTCGATTTTCAAATGAAGATCATAACTGTTGACTTTAGGTTATAAATAAGATGGTTCATTTCGAACGATTCCAAACGCTGGGGGAACAAAAGCGATACTTTGTCATACTGCATTTACACAGCCAAAACATTCAGAGAAAACATCATCGTGGATTTCCAAAATTCTTAATGTTATCGAAAGGTGTGTGAACAAGGGTAGGAAATAGACAACACCTCAGTTGGCACAACTTAAATGATATTTCATGTCTCTGCTAAACTGATTTTCCTCGGCCAACATGAATGGAAAGACACCACCGCTGAAAAGTCACTAACAAACTGCCGATAAAATCAACAAGGCCAAGGATATTACATAATTCACAACAATTTGTGGAGTACAATTTGTTCTACAGTTGCAACCTTTTTGGAAATTGACAAGAATGTCGTCTGCTGAGATTGCGTCTCCCAAGAAAAGTACCAATTTAATCAAAGTTAACAATTGAGGAATTTGGTATAAAGATGATTGTTATAAAATTTTCTCTCATTGCTAGGCTAGGTGAGAAAGTCGGTAAGACCGCTACGAATTTGACATGCTACGGAAGAAAACTCGAGTTTCAAAAGTTGGTCAGATAGACCATCAACTTGAAGTAGGGGTTAACGGTTTTTAATCGTCACCCGATTAAGTTACTAAAATCTAGGTACAATCCTAAGGTTCTGTCTTTCATTTATGTGGATGGGTTTGAGTTTCCCAAGATAAAATGTTTAGTTAGGTAAATTTCTAATCGGTAAGGTTTTGTAACTAAGTCATCTCAAGGATGTATGAGTCGTTCGGTAAGATGCAAGGAGAATAGGTGTTGTATTAGAAAATAGGTTGATGGCGTATCTTACTTCACAATTTGGTGATAACTCAGGTAAAATTTTGAGAAATGACGCCAAAGGTATACGTCATCGAAACGTACCATACTACTTCCTTTTTCTATGACACATACTAATAGGTCTTCATAGTTTTCTCAATACTCAATTCACTCTAACAATGGGAAATTAACTCACACTTCGATTCTACTATCTACCTGTGGAAGTGATCGAAAATATGGCTAGTCAAAGAGGTTCTGTTTACCTAGATAGGTGATAAGGTAAAAACAAGTATGAGTTTATTGTCCTAATACAAAACATGCTCCTAAGTTTCCACGATTTAATTTCTTTGGCTCAGATAATCATTGATAATCAATCTATCAATCGCACCATTAATTAATGCATATATGACAACTTGATATTGTTCGTTACCCTAAAACAGTGAATCGGTGTTCTGGAACAAAGGTATCATTCCCAGATACTAGCATGTGTCCTGTATCAGAAATCACACTGCTTGAATACTGGTTGACAGTTCCTGAATGTCAGACAATATCATCAATTAGTAGCACCATAATAGACTGATTACATATTAGAGCCCACTCCGGTGGATAGTTTGGGATGACTAGTAAAGAACTGGTCCTGTGAGGTGGTTCCGTTGATTCTAGGGAAAACTCTTGCTACACAAGGATTTCTACTAACTGTAGGTATAACAACTTATACTCACAAGCCTATACTCATCAAAATAACGAGTACATCATCGAAAGGAAATCTGGGAACTAATGCTGGTTGGAATGCCCTAAGGTCGGAAAAAAGAATTAAACAGAAGTTGATTTTCCTCCTGAAGATCCGGAATGATCACTAGTGCGTTTGAAAAGATTAGTGCTGTCGGGGACCAAAAGTGGTTATCCCCCAAATGTTCTTCCGTTGAGTGCTACCACTTTAGCACCAGGTTGTCGCTCAAGACATTTCTGGAATCTTGACAAAGTAAACTTTGTAGGAATTCTAATCGATGATATACTAACGGATGTTGCCAAGGAATCAAAACTATTTGTGGTTTCTTATCTCGAAAGGGTTAGTACAATGATTAGATGGTAGTGGGATTGATTGGTGGTAAATCTCTGATGGCACATAATTATTGATACATTAGCCCTGCTTCAGGGCCATCAACTTGTCTTTATTCGAATTTTTTTTCTTAGCAGGGTGATTCTTCGTTTAAGTCTAGAAATGGCTGTCAAATGCTCTTCTAGAAAGTCGGTAAGTCATCTAAATCACTCAAAACTTAGAAAAAGTGAACACATTTTTTGTATTCGACGAGGTGGCAAGATTCGAAAATTAGGCTCAAGAATCGAGAATGCTTACATTACAAGTGTGATGGACGCAATACTACCCAAACTTGTGCTTTGATACCAAACTGACACACCCCGACCTAGAATGTCCACTTGGACTCCGAATCGAGTTGTGCTAACAGACACTAGGAGGGTGCCGAAACCATAAAATGTAGTATGTGAAAAATGTAAGTAAATTTAAACCTAAAAGTGCCTAAGTATAAGAGTGCGCTAGTGAGCGGGAATGAAAGCATTTCACACGTGATGTCAGAGCATAAGTAAAGTATAGTAGAGTGGATTGAGAGTTATACCATTGGAGGTAATCTCTAATACCATATTTGCCAAGAATCCTCGTCGATACGAAAGTTCAGCTGCTAAAAACCTGGAAGGGCGAAAAACAAGGGCGAGTGGGACTAAAAATAAAGCTTTGTAAAAACCTTTTTGAAAACATAGTAACCCCTCGCCGTAAAATAAGTATAGTTTCCAAAATATACATACTACGTATAGAAAGAAAATACTTATTGTAGCCTGCAATATCTCAAGAATTCAATACATCACAATATTTCGTAAGTAAACACATGACGTCTGTAACCACATAATCTCGCATGAGCAAACATACCATGTCGAGTGCTCATTTACACATGCTGACACATGAGTTCATGCAAACTTATTCTGACATAAACATGATTTGGTATAACAATGATATACGCTATAATACTACAATCATGTGAAGATTGGCGCTATGCGCAACACATACAAGTCTTAATTGCCTATAGCAGTTTAGGACATGACTGGCACCTACAATGGATCCAAAGTGAGTGTACGGTGCAATGTGCATATACATGTGAAAGATTGGCACTGGCCCAGGCGAGTACTAACATCGGTGCAGCAAACGATGAGCATATAACATAAATATAGTCATGCCACTGTGATTTGATAGTTTTAGTCAACATAATGCTATTCATATCCGTAAATTTAATCAAGGCATCCCGTAAGATTCATTGTGATTTTCTAATTCTCAACATTACATCATTTTCTATAAATGTTAATTTAACTATGGTCATCATATAGAAAATTCATTATTAGATATATATATATATATATATATATATATATATATATATA
>JADOBS010300850.1:0-11237 GCA_015708375.1 Cydonia oblonga
AACCAACACTCAGTCAAAAAATGAGGCTGGGACCCTATCAATCCACTTCAGCCTACAAATTTGCCTGGCACCTAGTTCGTGCCAGTCTCCAGACCAGCCCATTTTTTACTAACTAGACTCCTATCACCGTCCGGACTTGGCCTTCGTGGCCAAAGAACTTTGGGCTCAAGAGGCAGCATAGTATTGAGTACTGGATGATGGGCTCGCTTTTGTTCGACGGTAATGGCAGTGATGGGAAGGAGAAAATAAAAATATTATTTTATTTTTTATAAATTCAGAAATTAAAAATAAAATTATTATTTTAATAAAATTAACTAGCCTATTTTTTGTTAGGGATGGAGATGCTTTGACCTATTACTGTTCACTTGGATCTATTACTGTTCATTTGAGTGGATAAATGCGCTGAGTACTGGCGCAAAGTCTTTAGGGGTGGACTTGCTCTTAAAACTCTAAATTTTTCAATGTGTCGAAAATACAGTTTGATACACTTAGTATCATAATTCAAGTGCTTGATTTTTTTTTTAAATAATCGATTGCTTTTATTATAACATTTACTGTACCGAGTCATGTTCCCAACATATTGAAAAATCTCTCCATCCCCTAAACAATGGACTAGCACAATGTTATCAAATAAAAATTTGAGTTTTACATAACTCGCTTACTGAAATAGTTGTTTTATACTGTTAACTAGCTAATTCAAATCAACAAAAATTTGAGGAGCTTTTGGAGATTCTCTGAGGAGTGTAATATAAGTGTGCAAGTGCTTAATCACTCACTCATAAATGATTCTGAAATGTGATGTATACGAGTTGCTATCATAAATAGCTCACAATCACCTACGCTTAAGAGCAAGTAAGCCTAACGTATTTTGAACGAGAATTAATCTTAACTTTGCCATAATTCAACTTAAATTTGGATTACGAATGAACGAGTTTTGTTTAAGTTGACAAATTATCAATATGATCAAGCTTAGGAGTTCAACGAGTCAAATTTTACTCAAATCTACTCGAGTTATCAAGCTAGAATTCCAATTTAATCAAAATCTCGAATGCATGAGTAAACGGTCTCAATCGAGTTTGGGATTAGTTTCCTTATTAGTAGTTTTTTGTCCGGCGTACGATTAAGCGTAGAAATCGTGTGCTTGTAAAGTTATGCCGTCATCACCATCAACCTCGACACTTACCCCAATGTACAGCTGTTCATCAATATCTCTCCTTTCCCATTGGTCCACCGGATTTTAAAAAGATATAAAAAGGACCCAATTGCAAAGTTGGTTCTTTTCAAATTGTTCATCCTCAATTACCAAAATGCCCCAATAAAAGCATTGCTTGCTTGGCCTTTTCACACGGCACAGCTCTCATTTCCTCAAACGCCAAGGCCCTTCCAGTCATTTCAGTTTCCGATAAACCACACCGTTCGATTGCCAATCATTACACGTGGCAAGAGATCAAGCGAGCATGGATTGATGAATGTGTGTTTTTAGGGTATCATTCAGGTATTTTGTGATAAAATATCTAAAGAAACGAAAAATATCAATAAAGATATTCCACCTAGCAAAAGGTTGTTATGTTAGGAAAATATCAGTAATGTTGGTGAATCATGTTGGGTTATATTTCTAGAAGTTAGACTTTTGAGAAAATACGCTAGCTCCAACTTAAAACTACTAAATGACTAGGGGATTCGAAAAGATTGTCGTTGGCTCTAGATATTAAATGCTAACTGACGACCAAGCTCTCGAAAAAATTGCGTTAGCTTTGGGATAATAACTTGATCAATTTCAAATGTGAGAAATGTTTTCCCTTGCAACTCTCGTGTAGGGTCATTTGTGAGGAACGTGTTGGAGTATATATTTTACACTGAACATAAGACAAAAATATAATATAACTCATATAACAGATATTCTAACCTTAATATTACCGAGATTATTTGTGATAAAACATAATATATAATAGTAATTGATTAAACTAAGATTATATTTATGATGTTGGTGGTAGACCGTGCTGAATCTGTAAAGTTAATAAAAGTAAAAGAAAAGGAAGAGATATTTAGAAGATCAAAAATATCTGGCTAGGACTTCCACGTCGGCGTGCGATGGAATCAGATATTGCACTTTTTCTACCACAAAGCGCAGAAAAAAAGAAAAAGAAAAAGAAAAGGATAGGAAAAAGGAGAAGAAAACTTTCTATAATTTTCCCCCGTTTTCTGACTTGCCAAACAGTCCTCCGAATCTCCCGAATTCTCCAATCTACTTCTTCTTCTTCTCAATTGGTCTTCGTTTTTTCTCCATATTTTTCTCCCAATCCGATCCGATCCCGACACGAACAATTCGATGACAAAAATCCAAAAAAAGCAGCCAAAAAAATGAAAAATTAAAAAAAAAAAAAACAGAGAGAGAGCTTGAGCTGTTTGCAATGGGTGAGGAGGTGAGGATGAGTGAGTACGAAGGCGGTGGCAGCGGTGGCGACGACGGGGACGACGAGGCGCGAGTTTTCGAGTGGGAGGCGGGGCTGCCGAGCGCCGACGACCTGACTCCCTTATCTCAGCCGTTGATTCCGATCGAATTAGCCTCGGCCTTCAGCATCTCGCCGGAGCCCTCCCGCACGGCGGTCGACGTCAACCGCGCGTCGCAGAAGACGGTCTCGACGCTCCGCGGCGGCGCCCACTCCCAGGGCTTCTCGTCGAACTACAAGTCGTTCGACGAGAACCGCAGCGACGACGTGGAGCCGATGATCGTGGAGGTGGACGACAGCGGCGAGCCGTACGGATCCGATTCGAGAAAGTCGCGGAAGGTCGATTGCAGTACGGAGGAGGCGGATTCGACGCTGAGGACCGAGAATTTATCGCCGGATGACGCGTCAGCGCGGATGCTAAAGCGGCCGCGGCTGGTGTGGACCCCGCAGCTGCACAAGCGGTTCGTGGACGTGGTGGCCCACCTGGGGATCAAGAACGCGGTGCCCAAGACGATTATGCAGCTGATGAACGTCGAGGGATTGACCCGCGAAAATGTCGCGAGCCACTTGCAGAAGTACCGCCTCTACTTGAAGAGGATGCAAGGGTTATCTGGCGACGTGGGGCCCTCCTCGTCGGACCAGCTTTTCGCCACGACGCCTGTCCCGCAGAGCTTGCACCACGAGTCTGGAGGCGGCGGCGGGTCGGGTCCGGCGGGTTCGGGGCAGAGCCACGGGCACGGAAATGGGCAGTTTTCGTTTCCGATGCCGTACCCGCCTCCCGGGATGATGCAGATGCCGGTTCTGGGGTTGAGCCACAGCCACGGGCACATGGGCATGGCCGGCGGTGCTGGGGGTCACGGCGGCGGGTACCATGGGTTCGAGTCGCACCATTACAACATGGGTTCGATGGTTTCGTACCAACATGCTGCTTCGAATGACAAATGAGAAATCTTTACACATTAAAGTTGAGGTGAGTGACTCTTGATCTTATGCACTGAATTGGTTCACCTTGTGGATTTGGTTCTATCATTTGCTTATCTTATTTGACTGGTTGTTGTTTGCCTTATTATATTAATTAGGCCTCATTAATTGAAACCTACGGGTTTTGATTAAAAGAAAAATGATTTTCGCACTCCCTTTTTCTCCCTCTAGCTCGATTGAATAAATCAAGGGGAATCAGGGGACAAAAACATAGGGAGGACTGCAAAAGTAGAAATGGTAGTGCGGAAATCATTTCCCTTCTTGAAAATGCATAGTGAATTTGCTGCTATAAACCCAAAATAGCTGGTCATATTGGGAACTAGGCACTTCCTGACTAGTTTATTGCCCCGAAGTTATAATCTTCAGGTGCAGAATGGAGTCAGTACCTTTTTTTGTTTGTCATCGTAAGTTTTGAATGGCGATGGAGTTTCCTTAATGAAGTTTAAATCCATTTCCACACCATCCTGGACTTAGAATGTCGTCTCACGGCAATTAAGTTTATGCCTCTCGGAAGATAAGGGTTGAAGTAATACCTTGCACTTCATTGTGCTTGAAATGGTGGTTTTCATTTGATATCATTCGGCGTGCTTTGGTCTCATCCATTTCATTTGTCACTTGTTTGAGAAATAAGCATATAGCCCATACGTCTTATGATTTTTGAAGTAATGGAGTTACAGCTTCAAAGCTTGTATATCTTTAGCGAGGCATAATAGCAGCTTTGGGGTTTGTTGTCGATACCATTACTTTACATATATGATGCAGTTTACTATTGATAACTGCTGCGGAATTTCCAATTATTTAATGTATGTTTTTGTGTAGATTCAGAAGTTTCAGCAAGTTGGTTAAAGCTAACTCTTCGAACTCAACCTGTAAGCTTGCTTGATTGGTAATCCCGAACCTGACAGGCACGGGAAGGGTTCTTAGGAATAATGTGGAGACACTTTAGAGGCATATGGGTTTTGAATCAATAGCCAATGTAGCAAAGCTTCCCTCATTACATGTATACTCCGTTCCTAGTCTACATTGTTGACACCGAGGCATCGAGCACATGCCTGACCTGTTCTTAGTTTGTATATTCATTTTGTATCAAAAAGGTGTTAAGCCTTTTCTTTCCAGATTCAATGGAAAGAAGTCAATAAAGATATAGCAATTATCTGTTACCTGTCCTTCAATCCTGGGTTGAATGCTTTTATCACCCTTTCACCTCCTTCGTCACGTATGCATTTTCCCTCGTGTTTACGACTTTATGTAACTACAAATTTCATTTGGTATAGCATTAATTTTATAATTACGATCTCCCTGTACAGATTGTTGTGGGAACAAGCCCCTTTGTAAGGTTCGTTTCTGATCAGCAAGAGCTATTTGTGCGTTCTTTAGTATTGCTAGAGCAAATTGATTGCCATTTTTTGTAGCTAGAGGATGAACAGGGATGGATGTAGATGATCTAAAGAACATGGGCAGACACTTGGTGAAAATGTCTTTCACCTCAGTGGATCTCTACCTTGCTCTCTTTTGCTATAGTAGTATCGTAATTGTTGTTTTGTAATACCCTTTGTTTCTCTCAGTTAAAGCTCGGGTATCTATCGCGTACCAGTACTTGTAGTTCATTCGGGGTACATGGATTCTTTGTACGTGTAGGTTATGATCTTTTTTCTTCTTGGATTTGAAATTGATGTCATTGTACGATTATACTCATCATTTGCAGATTGTTCAAAGATAACTACAGAGAGACTTCACCAGATAAAGCGGGCGGCCTTTACACCGGCAGCAAAATAGCGGATGCCTACCAACGGTGGCGCATAGCGTTTGTAACTATTCCTTGTTTAAAGTTATGTTGTCAACTGAAATAATCCATACTGTACCTCTCTACATATTGTAGTTGATGAGATCTTTTGTATTTCTGGCTTTGTTCTTAAAATCCTGTCAGGGTGAAACCTACTTGATACTGTGAACAAACATGGGTGAGACATTGTATTTGTGTTGATGATCAATAGTATTTATTTGAACTCTCTAACATGACCTAAACCAGGAAGACGGTCAGCAGCGTAGTTCGATTCCCGGAAGAAAAATGGAGTTGAGCGAGAACGAAAAGCGGAGGAAGATTTGTCTCTATGTATCAGGCAGTTTCCATCCAACTGCATCCCGGAAGTTTCCCTAACTTGTTTCTCTTCATCATTTTCTTCAACCTTGCAACATTCCCCCAATTGCCAGAACCAGCGTATAGACTTGACAGTAGCAGACTGTTTCCTGCACTCTCCGGCTCCACCTCCGACAAATGCTTTGCGGCTACTTCAGCAAGATCTATATTCCCATGATTCCGACATGCTCCTAATAACGCTCCCCATACGAACAAATCTGGCTCCATCGGCATTGCCTTGATCATATCATACGCCTCGGTGAGTTTCCCTGCTCGACCTAGAAGATCAACCATGCATGCATAATGTTCCAGTCTTGGCACAATCCCATACTCTTCCTGCATCAGATTGAACAAGCTTTCTCCAAGTTCAATCATTCCAGCATGACAGCAAGCCGTGAGAACTGCTATGAAAGTCAGGTAATCGAGTTTCTTATCGTCTTCCAGCTTCATCTGGTTGAAAAGCTCAATTGCTTCGTTGCAATATCCATGATTCGCGTATCCAAAAATCATCGAATTCCATGTTACCGTGTTCCTTTCAGACATCTTACAAAACAACGCCTTTGCTTCAAATATGAACCCGCATTTTGCATACATGTCAACAAGAGCACTCCGAACGTACACATCTTGTTCGACTCCTATCACCAAAGCATAAGCATGAATCTCCTTTCCGGACTTCACATTTGTCACACCCGCACATGCAGGCAAGAGGCTACTGATTGTATTCGAAGTTGGATACAATCCATGACCCAACATTTGCTTAAATGTTCCAAAAGCCTTATCGTTCTGAAAATTCTGCACACACCCGGATATAACTGAAGTCCAAGATACCACATCAGGATCAATTCCATTACCGCGCATCATCTTAAAAAGCTTAGACGCCATTGCTTCGTCACCCTTCTGCGAAAACCCAGCAACCAAACTGTTCCAAGTTATCAAATTAGGCTTTATCCCCTCCAGCCGCATTTTCTCCACCAAACACAATGCTTCTCTAGCCAACCCGTGTTGAGCAAACCCCGAAACCATAGCATTCAAAGCCACCAAATCTTTCTCCACCATCATATCAAACACCCAATGCGCCTTCTCTACACACCCGTTCTTCGCGTACATATCAACGAGAGCACTACTAACGAAAACATCAAACGAGAACGAGAACCGGAGCACCACAGCGTGAAGTTTCTCACCGGTTTTAACATCCGAGAGGTGCCCACAGGCTTTCAAAACACTGGGAATAACAATCCTATTCGGCCTTAAACCCTCTCTCTGCATCTCACAGAACACACCCATTGCCTGCTGATAAAACCCACAACGAGCACAGGCTCCGATGAGACCAAACCAGCGGCGGATGTTCGTCTGGGGAATTTTGTCGAACAGTTTGCGGGCATGGACTATTTGGCCACAAGAAACATACAAAGCTATGAGCTTGGAGGCAAAACGGGTCAAACTGGCCAACCCATTGGTGATCAAATGGGCGTGGAGTGCTCTTGCAGAGTGCAACTGTCGGTCCCGAGCGTAGATTTCGAACAGATTTGTGTAGAAATCGGGTGAGGATTGAAATGGACGGTGGAAGATGCGGTTGCTCAGCTGAGCCGATGGGAGTGCTTGGACTTTGAACCCGCGCATTAACATTGGAGCAGCAACGGTTAAGCGCGGGAAAGAACCAAACCGCCGTTATATCATAAGATTGAAGTGAACGCTACATCCGTACATGTACATGTTAAGTATTTTTTTTGGCCAAAATTTAAGATTGAAGTGAACACTACATCAACTTAATTTCCAGTTTTTCTGAGCTTGTCTTAGACCTAGACTTTTATGCCCCTTTCTTCCTCGTCATTCCTCCACCGTTGACCTTTGCCACTCGGCCAATAACGTGTCTCTTCTCGGCAGCGTACTTTGATGTTAGGTGGTTGTTAAAGTGTTTTTTGCACTTTTTGAGAGGTTGGTAGGATTATGGGAGCGCTTTTTGCACGGATGGCTCGTTCTCTCCTATTTTTTGTTCATCTAGCTTGTTTGTGGTTCTTCCACTTGATGGTGGTGGTGGATCGACGATGGTGGCGTAGCTACTATGGTAGAGGTAGCAGATCTAGGATTTTTGTTGTTGTGGACTTGCTTTTCTTTAGACTTTTCTGTTGTATTTTCTTATTGACTATGTTTGTATTTGGATTGCCCAGAACTTTATATTTCGTGCCATAGTTTTTTAAATTAATAAAAGTTTCTATTTGACAAAAACAATAAGAAAAAAGAAAAAAAAAAGAACTAGCTGTCACCCAAAAAGATAAAAAGACAACACTGAGTAAAGCTGAAAAATACAGAAGAGGATCCGGTCCGAATTTCTCCCATCAAAGATTTATGGTTAAGTGATTTGGACTGTTGAAATTTGATCAAACGGCTACAAACAAGAAACCTCTTTAAAAGTTATAATAATTATAATCATTGAATCAAATTTCAACGATTCAGATCATTTTATCCTAAATATTTGATCGGAGAGATGTGGACCAAATCCCCTTCCGAAAAATACTACAAACGTTTCTCATTTCAACTTTTTTCGAGGACAACGCGTTTATCGACTTTGTAATAATCCATCCCCAAAATAGAAAGAGTCGGTCCACATGAAATCAAACTTCCCAAACAAATGATCCAAAATCTTGGCCGTCGATTTACTTTCCATCCATTTCTCTCCAGAACTTTGGCGGCTCAAAACAGGGCCCACCAACGAAAGCGAGCACACACACCAAAGCCAAAAAACTCACCACCCAACTTCTCAGGGACATGAAAGTGATTACCAAATTTGTCACAAACTAATCCCCGACGAACAATGCATGGATTGGCTCTTCTGCCTCTAACTCCTCCACACACCCTCTGTTTCTTCAACCTCCCTCCTTCTTCTTCTTCTTCTTCTTCTTCTTCAAGATCTCTGCTTTTCTTGCAAACCGGACCCGATTCTTCGAAACCCGTTTTCAGACACGCATCGAAACCCGTAACCAGTTTCTTGAATTTGAAACCGAAAGGGCGGCGTACTGCCACCGTCTGGAGAGCGAGTCGCAGAGAGTCTCCTTACCAGGTTCTGGGCGTGTCTCCTTCCGCAACGGATGTCGAGATCAAAAGGGCTTACCGGAAACTTGCTCTTAAGTATCACCCCGATGTCAATAAAGAGGTAATTAACAGCGTATGCATTCAAACCCATAATTTACCTTTTCGTCTAGTTGTGGAATTGCTACTGCTTTAGCTGCAAATTAAAGGTTTTTCATTTCTGGGTTGTTTTGTTTTTCCCTAATTTATTTATCTGATATCACAATATTTAGGTTTTTAATTTGATTTTGTGTTCTTTAAATCTTTGCTTACCAAGGTTAAAGGATGCAAATTCTTTGGAGGAGGCAGCTCCAATTTTTTTTTTTTTTTTTTGGAGTTTGGTTATAAACAGTTAGGTATGTTATTTTTTAGTTACCCATTTGGAGAAATTAAGGATCTTTCATAACTGAGTATTATGATGTTTCTAGATTAGAGAAAATTTATGCAGAATGACACATTCTGTGTGTATCACCCTTGTTGCCTTGTTGGGGCGAAAACCGCAGGCTTATTGCGAGAGGAACCTTCTCTCACTGGGAGGGATTGTGTTGAATTATGACTCCTTGAACCCTTGGACCGATTTTTAGCTGATACCATGTAGAACAATAACTAAGGAGAAGATTCTGGAGTTAAGGATTCTGTTCTAACAGACTGTGTAGACAACAATCTCGAAATGATTCCACCTAACTTCAAACAGATGATCCTAGGATATGCTGCCACCCGAATCGTATTTTGTGAATTGTGGCACTAAGCCAACTGTGTGTAGGCACATTATGTTGTGTGCTAAACTGTGAAGTGCGATTTACGCTCTTGCAAATCTCCAATTGGCCGCTTTTGTAGTTTGTATTGCCTGGTGGTGTAGTGGATATGTTTTGAATCTGTTTTTGAGCTCATCCCTTCTATCTAGAGTGCTTAGCACTGGTTTCACTAATCCTAACTTTTGTGTTTGTACAGGCAAATGCGCAGGAGAAATTTATGCGGATTAAGCATGCCTACAATACATTGCTGAGTTCTAAATCTCGGGGAAAATACGACTCTAATTTCGGATCTGACTATTCCTATTCCTCTTCTCAAAGAAACCAGACCAAGAAGCCTCAAGATGAAGAAGAGTTTTACGGATTTGGTAAGAACCTAGTAAACTTGCACATGGACTCTCTACCGTTTTACAGAACTTCTTTCACTATGATTCAATATAGTCCAATGCTAAATATGTTTTACTCGAAGCATGTCTGATAATCCATAGGACGATGTCATGCTGCCTGTGACATGGCAGTATCAGCCATCAAAATTTTGGTTTACTTTTTTGACAAGTAAGAATGCAACATGCAGTTAATCGGGCCTTCACTCGAAGGATATTTTGGTCCTGTTCACCGTTCAAATTTCAACTGATTATCTGTATAACTGTTGTCTTCGGACACTGCTGAGTAGTGTGTCTAAGATAGACCAAAAGACAAGATTGGACCAATCTATATTAAGGCATATTTTAGCATGTTCTTATTCCTAAGCCCTTCATTGTGCAGGTCTTTTTTTGAGGGATGTTCAAATAACAATAGGTAGATTTGTCCTCTCTGTGAGACATCATACAGGCCATAATGTTTGCGTTGCATTGTCCTCAAATCTCAGCAAGCATCCGTTTTTGTATCCGTTTTATCGCAGTTGTTATTATAGCGGTGTCATAAGTCTTTTTCCGTATTGCAGAGGACTTCTTTAAAGATATCCAAGAAGAATTCAAGAACTGGGAAGCAAGTGCTTCGTCACAGGGAAAGCCAAAGAGTCTATGGGAGGAATTGGGGGTGAGATTACCTTAAGTTCCCATTACCTGCCTGAAATTATGGCTCACAGATACTAGTGATTCAATGAGAATGTTTACCAAGGAAACCTCACTTATCGTCTGTATTTACACTTTGCAGGAGATTGGAGAAGAATTTGTGGAATTTCTCGAGAAAGAACTAAACATAACGGATCCAGAAGATGGAGCAAATAACAATGATGAAGGCAATCCTTTCAGAAGCTCCGGGAAACAGAGAACGGAAAATGTTGGTCAAGACGAAGCTGTTAAGGAGAGCAGCATCAAGGATAATATCGATGAGATAGAAGCTACTCTTGCTCAGTTAAAAAAGGAATTAGGATTGTAGCACAGAAACACGGCTTCACCACGTCAATGCTTATAGTTGGAAGCATCGAAGGTGAAGCCTTATTCATATTACTGTACTTTAGTGGAAAGCAAAAGTTGAGAGAAGGAAAAGGAGAGATCAATCGATAAGGTGTTTGTTATATGGTAGAGGGAGACTGGAAGTGTAAAGGCGGAAATGAAGATGCGCTCGCTGAACCACACCGATGGAAGGATCGCGATACCCAACTAAAACTTTGGGAAATTACTTCGTTTTTTTCTTTTTCGAAGTCAAGTTACTTCATCAAAGGGCATAGTTCGATATAGAGTACGATTCTGAGTCTTTAGTGTTTAGAGACTTTTGGGCTTCTGTTTGGAGCTTGTGATGAGATTATATCTCGTAAAACAATCAACAAAGATGGATGAGAATCAAGTGGGAGTTGAGATTATTATGTTTGTGCTTCTTTCTAACCTTAATCTGCTTTTCGTTTGCAAC
>JADOBS010300851.1:0-11239 GCA_015708375.1 Cydonia oblonga
AAGTGACATATTCATAATCGTCGTACAAAATTTCAAGTTTTTTTTTTTTTTTTCTAAAATTCTGGTGGTATTCATCTTCACTTGGAAGTGAGAGGTTTTAGGTTCGAATCTCGTGGATGACAAATTCGATACTAAATTAAGTTGCCCATTATGCGACTTAGCCGAACTCTTCCTCTTATTAATGTAAAAATATCGATGTATTAAAAAAAAGATATTTCTTGTATATAAATTAACGTAAAATATCGATTGTATGAGTTTTCAAATAAACCAAGAAAATGAAAAAAAAAAAGAAAAGAAAAAAAAAATAAAACGTGAGACAACCAAATTCCAAGTTCCAACCATTAACGAATAAGGAAGAGAGAGTTTAAGAGTTCGGTGGCGGGGGCGGGGGGTGTGAAAGAAGAGAGAGATGTTGAATACTGTTGGAAGCCTTGGCAGACCAACCTATTCTCCCGCTTAAATGGCCATAATACCCTTCACTCCCCTCTCATCTTACAATTTCGCCCCTCCTCCACCTTCTTCTCCTCCCCAACAACTCCTCCTCCTCGTTTATCCATGGCTACCGCCTCCGCTCAGTCAGCTACTCAGGTACCCTTATGATTCCAGAGAAAAAAATGAACCCCAAATTACATTTTTTTGATTGGTTTTGTGATTGTTTGAGATATTTGTATCTGATTTTGCAATGAATGAATGATTTAGAAATTAAGTGTGAAATTTTTGATGTAAAGTTGTAAACTTTTAAGCCTTAATTTCAATCATTCTTTCTTTGATCAGAGTGTTTCAGCTGGAGATGATGCCAGTGTTTTTCAGTTGATCCAATCTCATCAGGTAAAGTTTAATACTTGGTAAAATTTGATGTAAAGTTGAACACTTTTACCGCTTCACATGTCCATATTCAAAGGTTAAACATAAATAATGTACTATTGCTATTAGACTATTAGTGTAGGAAATTGAACTTGGGAATGTAGGATTTAGCTCTGTTGAATCTTTATTTGGTTGTTGTTACAGGAAAAGGCTGCTCGGCTTCCCCCGGTTGAGGAAATCCGTACTCTACTTGATCGTAGTGTTCGCGGAACGCTCTCCACTTTTTCTCAGGTTTCCATATCATCTTTTTAGCTTTCTTCTTTCTCAAATGAATTTCTGTTTCTTAGTTATTTTATTCTGAGAGTAGTGCATGACCTTCTTGCACCTTGCTAATAGTAGACTGGTCGATTAATATTTTTGATCTAGAAGCTTAGGACTTTATGCCCAATTCATGCAAAAATCCCCAAATGGATGAAAAGAATCTAAAGCATCGCTGGTCTTCAGTCGTATAGTGTGGAGCTTATGAGAATGAACTACCTCGGAATGTGGGATTATGGTTTGGTCTACTAAGTAGTGACTCGTGAAGAAGGGGATTTATCGATTCTGGTTGGAACCCAACTGGAGACCAGATAGCAATCCTATTTGGATTAGATGTCTCCCAGTCTATGATTGAGGGTAGGCCTAACAATCATCCCTCAAAAAGGAACATTATTTCATGCATTTGGATGCACCTATATAAATCTCTCATTCTTTAACTAGTTATTACACGAAAGTAACATTATCTCATTAGGCTTTTTAAAGTTTATGCATAGTGTAGTCTTTGTGGTGGTCCTCATAATAACCATACACTTTGAGGATTGAGGCTATTGGCTTTGTGGAGTATCGTAACTCTTTCTTACAAAATTCGGGATGAAGCAATCAAAGGTTTGATTCCCAACAAGTTAACGTGGTTGAAGTTCTGTTCAAATTATTTTTATTTTTGGATAAAATTAAATTTTGGATGCACTGGTGGTCGGTGATGAAAACTGTGCAAAAAATACGTAATTGCACTACAGAATCATGATGCTGGACCAAAAAACATCCAGACTGTTTTCTGATGGTTTTTTCTGGTACTGATTACCAAAGCCTGACATTGGTACATGGTTGGGGAATAAATAATACTTTTCTTTAACATTCGTAGGGTGTTGTCATTTTATGATTGACCTCTTATGAGTTTCGTTCCTATTAACCACTCTGGTTGATTGATGTTTATGGGATTTATTGCTTCAACGACCTTGTTGTCCTCGAATCATTTTCTTTGGTTTTCTTTAATGTGCAGAAGCATGAGGGTTATCCATCAGGATCAATGGTTGACTTTGCATGTGATGCAGATGGATCTCCAATATTAGCAGTTAGCAGCTTGGCAGTTCATACAAAGGTTTGTTGGATTTAACTTCAAACGTATTGTTGCCTTGGGTTGTTGGATTTTAACTTCAAACGTATTGTTGCCTTGGGGGTGAATAACAACTAACGTGAACCTCAAAAAATCTTTCTCTGATACCACTTGTTGTGGTTTAAGCACAAAAGAGAAATCACACCACACAGCAATACACAATTCACAATTGTCCTTATAAATAGGCAGTAAAGATTATGTTCATGAGTTTTTGTTCAAAAAGTTCTCCCTACATCAATGAGGGATCGTTCTTCTTCAAAAGGAATATAACGAATGCAAGACAGTTGAGTTAAATCAACGCAACCCAAATGCAAAGTTAAACCGTGATACACTCACTATTTCATTACCCCAGAAAACACACTCTCTTTGAAGAGAGTTTTGCTCTTACACAATGCTCACTCAAGCTAAAAATGGAACTAAGCTGCAATATATTATCCAGATGCATAGGCAGCATCCTTTCTTCACTTGAATTGATGCTAACCTTCTTTCATGTGGAAGGAAGACTGCAGAACATTATGTTTTAAACTTCCAATCTGTTCCATATAATTTTCTGTAAAAACATGTAACCCTTCGAATCATGGAAACCAGGCGACTAAAATAAGCTGCTAATTATCACTGTATGGATCTCTCTGCATGTTAATATCACCAATATCAATAATATCATATCCTATCGTGCTTTTTCATTTTTTCGATTCAATAGGACCTAGCCCTTAATCCCAAGTGCTCCTTGCTTGTGGCTAAGGACCCTGAAGATAGGACTGATTTGGTGGTCACGCTGCATGGTGATGCTATTCCTGTAAGTAATGGCTGCTTTTCTAATTTTAGAGTGTTTGAGGTGCTCTCTCTCTCTCTCTCTCTCTCTGGTTGCAAACAATCTAAAATGGCTGTCACAATCATTTAGGTTTCCGAGAAGGATCAAGCAGCCATACACACTGCATATTTGGCTAAGCATCCCAATGCATTTTGGGTAACAATCTTGTTCCGATGCATAATTAATGTAAATGGATGATATGTTGCACCAAATTTTATATCAGTATTAAATCATCACTTACAATCTGAAGGTTGACTTTGGCGACTTCCAATTCATGCGCATTGAACCAAAAGTTGTGCGATACGTGTCAGGGGTTGCAACAGCCTTGTTAGGATCAGGAGGTACTTCACCTTTTTGGTGTCTTGTCACTCTTGGAAAAGATAATTTTGTACTCTGTGGATAACTTTTGAAACGGATGTACCATGGCCTTTGTTATTTTTCTGTTTTTAGCACCTCTTGTGGATTTTTTATTATTTATTTATTTACAAAATATTGTAATTGTTATATATATATTTCACATTTTTCTTAACATTCACTACTTTTACTTTCAGAGTTCGGAAGTGAGGAGTATAAAGCTGCAAAAGTTGATCCAATTGCTCAATTTTCAAAGCCTGTTGCGGTACTGACTCCTTAACTAGTATACATGCTTTATGGTTCATCTTAATATGAATTGTTCGCCTTTTCTAATAGAATCTTAAAACTATTGCTTCCCAGTCTCACATGAACAGGGATCATGCCGACGATACGAAAGCCATTGTGCAACACTCGACGTCTATTCCGGTATTTTCAACTGTTATAAACTAATATTATTAGGAAAGGTGTTTCTTTTCTTCATCTTTTCCTTCTCAATATAGGGGATATCAACTTTGCTCGCATTAGCTTAAACTTAAAACTAAACCAATGAATGTGGTGTCAATATCGTGCCAATACATGTTGTTTCTGCCAGGCTGACACTTCGGAAGTATTCTGCATGAATCGCCCAGATCCATTTATGAATTTTGGAATAATAAAAGATATGAACACATAGACGGGTGGGGGAAAGTTTAGTTTGATGCAAGGTGATTTTGTTTTTCGGCAGGTGGACTCTGCTTACATGTTGGACTTGGACAGCCTGGGTTTCAATGTTAAGGTAACAACCAATTTTTAACTTTTCATTGCTAATAGCCATCCTTTATATATTTAATAAACCATTTGTCTCTGTGCTGCAACTGAGGTTTTGTGCCAGAAATGCTATACAAATTCACCAATAAAATTTCTTCCATTTTGACATATTTTTGGGACTTTGTTACTCTCATTTTAGGCTGGCTATCAGGGGGATAATTTCAAGCTCCGCATACCTTTTCCTAGACGTGCAGAGGATCGAAAGTGAGACCTCTCGCTTATATGAATATTTCCCTTTTTGTTGAAGTCAAGATTTAGTTTTGATTTACTTCCTGCTTCAGTTATTCCAGATTCTGCAAGGTTTTTATGTTAATGTCGTACTGCATAAACCATGGAATAATTGTCCCTCATGTTGGCTATAGTTAAGATTGCTATCAAAAGTTCTTACCGCATACTTTGAGAGTTGGAGTAAATTGTTTCTAAGAAGAAATTTATTTCTCTCTTTTTAGGGACGTGAAGACTTTAGTAGTGGAAATGCTTCAGGCTGCAAAGGCTCACGATCGTTAATCTCACAGTACGTAACAAGGTATACTTATCTGAATTTCTAATGATACGATTGTCCATAGGAGTCGTCTTCTTTTGAGAGGTTCTTAACTTCTTATACCGTTTTACTCTGTAGGATATTTCAGCACCTCGGAACTGCCATCACAGAGATGTGGAAAAATTTGGACTCAAAAGAGGTGAAATGAGATATTCGTTGCAGAAGAATATGCTTGTTTCTTTTGTACGCTCAGAAAGAAAGTCTACATAATACTAAGAATCATGGTTACGGCATCCGCATAAACTGCTTCCAAACTCGTAATTGTTTAACGTGAAAAGCGATATCTGTTTGTTTGTAAAGTTATCTGCCTTGTCCTGTTTGTCTGTTCGACAGATTGTGTAAAGAATAAGTGTTATGGACCTCAATGTAATGAGATTTGAATATACGAGAAGTTGGGGTTTAGGTGTTTTTTATGGATAACGTCCGTCCAGATGGATCGTACAACTCAAGAATACGCTTGGAACCAGCTACTCCACCGCGTTTTCGGCGTGCGGATGCCTTAGCTTCTATGGGCCATTCTCTTTTGAATTCAAAGTTGTTTTGGGGGTTGGTTGCTCGTGTTTTTGCCTTGGGTTTGGCATACGGCAGCGGTAGTCCAACATATTTAGGATAAATATTCTAGGGTAAGGATTCCTGTCTCACGTCATCCGTCCTCTCAAGACACGCACAAGGAGGTACCCCTGTATTCGGGTCGTGACACAGAAGCCCCTTCCCCCAAAAATCTCTGCATATTTACACACTACAGATTACAGAACATAATTTTTCATTGCTCACAGTTGTATACAAAACATAATTTCGTAATTTACAATACCCCCTCTTACCCTAACAAAAGCCTAACCACTCTACATTGCACACCGCATTCATCTTCTAAACAGAGCAAAGAAAACTGTCATCCCTTCTGCTTCAACAAAATTCAGTTTAAATTACACCTATCACTCCGACTCGGTTTCCAGGCTCCCCATGCCCTTCAATCCTCTTGGTCTCTGCATCATTCAAACATCAACCAAATATCAAAATACGAATACTCATACCCCTCGAAAATAAAGAAAAATGATGCAGCAAATGACATAATAATTCCAGTTCAAGTACCTTCTTGGTACTTTTCTTTTCCCTAACTTCATATCTCTCTTGGCACATATCAGTGAGCCATGCACCGGGACTCACCAACTACAACCCAACCAGAAATCGGTATCAGAAGCCAAAGATAAACTCGCATAGCCACACGAGGAAAATAAAATCCAATTCCAAATCTGTTAATTAGCCGAGAAACTAACAAGAGGACTTACAAGCAAGCTTCTTTGGATGAGTTTGGCCCTTTTCTTAGGTCTGTGGGGAAGTTTACAACCCTTCATGGCCAAAAAGTCCTCTTCTTTCTCCTTGCTTGACAAACTGATGTACAGCTTCGGCCAAACAAGCCCCCGGTTGAGAGGTCCTCAACACTGTTTCCGTCCATCATAACCTTCCCATTCCCGTTGGCATTACAACTCTCATCCACACCCACTGATCCTCTTGTGGCATGGTACCCTTCCTCCTCCTCCGGTGAAGATGACTTTCGGTTCTCACCTGCGCTACACCAGAGCAGAGCCCCATCAGAATTCCTGTAACCAAACCAAACAGACCCACAAAATAACTTCAGTAAATTAGACAAAACAGCTTGAGAACTATAAGTTTTATAACAAAATACTTACGTTGCTTTATTCTCATTTTATTTATTCAATCCCAAGACGGGTGTCAAGGTGAAAAAGGGTGCGCAAAAATCACTTCCCCTTTCTCCGTTATCCCGGAAAATAATTCGCTTCCCCTCGATGCGGCGGGGAAGAATCATGTGAAATTTTCTAACCTGGTGAGGCGATTGGATTGAAATCCAGAGATGTCATTTCTTCCGGAAGTGGAGACCGCAAAGCGATGAATCCGAGACGATGTGATTCTCCTGCACATGCCGCCATTGAATTTGAATCTGTCGGCTGAGATTTCTGTGCCTTTGACTCTCACACATCTGAGTCTCTTTCTGTTCCCCCACTGCAAGAAAAACTCTGGTTCTGAAGCTCTCTTATTATTCCTCTCTTCTTGCGTCTCCATACCTGCCAAATGAAACCAGAAGTGAAAAATCAAAATCTGAACAGCTGAAGAAAGCTTACGATGAGATGTTTCCATGTAAATTACAAAACTTTGAGGATTTTCCAGCAAATTTCACCAAAACAATGAGAGCCCAGATGGAGATGGAGATGGAGACTCCTCTTCTGGAAATCTCGCTTCTCCGCCTCCTCTGTCCTTGCTGTTGTTCTGGTGTTATTCTCTGTATTTTCGTCCCATATTCTGTGAATTCTTTCTTCTTCCTCCTCCTTTCTTCTCTGTTGTTTCTCTGTCCTCCACTTTTCCTCTTATTGCATTTCTCGTTTTATCCTCTGCCTCGGCCAGACGATCAAAATAACTCAAGTTTACCTTCACCGTTAGATTGAATATCAACGGTTTTGGTGCTATGGATTTAGTGTGCCTGCTTTTGGAGCCCAAAATGATATTCGATTTGCACATTTGGTTTTGGGTTTGCCCATTTGTCCCATTTGTGAGAGTTCTGAGAGATGAAGTTGGGCCTTCAATCTCAAATCTCAACTCTTTTCCCATTTGGTTTTATTTAGAGGCCATTTCGTTTTTAAACATTGTGTCACTTTTTTTTTTGTGTTGAATTACTAGCTTACATTATGACTTTATAGATTTGACGTATTTTCACAAAGCTTAATGAATTTTTATATTTTAATGAATATATTGGGCTTTTAATGATCCTCGTGCATCTCTTTGTCACAATTCATATACCATATTAAATAATTAAAAACGATTTATGCACGTCTTTTTTATCCTTAAACACATCTATGTTTAGAAAAAATCTACTATTTTTTTTTTGTTTGCTTCATTTGATTCAAATGTTATAACTAAATATAAATGTGCTTTCCTTATCGATCCCTATAAATTCAGTCTGAGACAACAAAGTGTATTCGACCTAGGAGTTTGGTACGATGTGCATTAGTTTTTAACCATTTTTTCAAAACCAACTTGTGTTATATCTAGTGATGAAAGTGATGAGGATCATCTGTCATATATAGTACATGTTTATTCAAAGAAAGAATCTAGTAATAATATATAAGAAAGAATCCAGCAATAATATATTAAAAAATAAACAAGTTTTGTCTGGTGATGTAAGTTGTGTCGATGCCACGCCTTTGAAGATGTAACCTGTTTCATATGACAGACTAGGTCTTCCTTCACCTAAATTTGAGCTTTTCTTTTTGTTTTTGTTCTGGTTCTTGTTCTTGTCTAGAAGATGATTTTGGTGCCTCCAAGTGGCAGCCTACCGTGCCTTCACGACCTTTTTTTTGTTTTTGTTCTTTCTTTCTCCCTTCTTTTTGTTATGTCAACTGGATTCTCTCAGGACCTAAAATAACTAAGCCTTAAGATTAAATTATCCGGATTATTAAAATTTGATCCAACGGTTACAATTATTATAACTTTTAGAGAGATCTTATGCTCAGATTTTTTGATCCTTAAGCTCAGATTAAATGATCCGGATTATTAAAATTTGATCCTTAAGCTCAGATTTTTTGGGTCTAGAATTGATCCGGTTCCGTCCTTAAAATCCTCAAGTTCTTTTCTCTAGTTTCTAGTTTGTTTGTAAATAGGTGACATTTTTTTAGGTGGTAAATAGGCGACATTTGGTGAAGAATGAAAAGAGCAACATTGTGACGAATGTAAGAAAATGATCAACAAATTTGAGTAATTGACACGTTAGCAAGAGTTTTATGGTTTTTTTTAATTTTTTTTTTAATTTGTTAATTTTTTATTTGTTTTCTTTTCTTTTGTGTATTGATGTAATTTACAAGGGATAGGAAGTGCGCTAAGCCTCACAATGAGCTTGTAATAATTGATGACATTGGGGTTCCATCATAAAACCAATTGGTAATATGGGGAGTAGTCCAAGACGCCTATAGCAAGGCATGTCCCTTACCAATGTGGGACAAACTTTTCCTCACATCATCAAATTGTTGCGAGTTATTAGTTAAAATGTAAATAGTAGTTTATTGTCCCACATTGGTGAAGTACATATGTAATACCAATTGTAACTCCTATATATACTCCACTTTGGAGATTAATAAATATATAAGAAATTTCCAAATATTGTCATATATATTTTTGGTATTTATCATGTTTAGTTTAATATGGTATTAGAGCAGTTCGCTCTTGGTGACTTGTGTGCTTTAATTTTGTGCCCACCTTTGTTGTGATTTCCTTCATTGAAAAAAAAAAGTGAATAGTGTTGCGTCGCTTTGCTACAGTGTCTGCTTCATGAACAGTGATCCTCGACCATTGCCGTGAATAGTCTCTGCTACAATGCCGTGAATAGTCTGCTACAATGCCGTGAACAGTGCTTAGCTACAGTCTGGTAAATTGTTTTCATTCCGCTGAATATCTTTTGTGCCTTTTTTGTTCGTGATTTAGTTCAATGGCTCAATATAATCATTATGTTGTTATGCATCTTGGTGGAACAAATAAGTGGATAACTGATACTAGGGCCACTGATCATGTGACTAGTGACCCTAGAGTGTTTGATGAGTTATGTGATTATGTTCGTGATCTGTATATTACTAGTGTAAATGGAGCACATTCCCATGCGAAGGGTGAATGCACTATTTCTCTTACTCTGACCTTATCACTGGTCCATGCTTTACTTGTTCCTAATGTTAAGTGCAATCTTTTGTCGGTAGGAAAACTTCTTGATACCTTATATTGTTCTGCTCATTTCTACCCTACGTATTGTTATTTTCAAGACATTTAAACTCAGAAGATAATTGGTCATGGTAAAAGAATAGGGGGTTTGTACAACTTAACTATGAAGGATAATATTGTTTTCGGTTCAAATAATCGTTAAGTTTTAAGTGCTAAAGTGGATGACAGATATCAAATTTGGTTGTGGCATCGACGATTGGGACATCCATCATTCAGTTATATGAAGCATCTATTTCCTTCTTTGTTTCGCACTTGTAGTGATTCAAAGTTCAAGTGTGAAACATGTGTCATGGCTAAGAGTCATCGTGCTTCCTTTCCAGTAAGTGATTCTAAAGCTACTTTGCCATTTGATTTGATACATTATGATGTGTGGGGTCCGACAAAAGTTACTTCTAATGGATTACGTTGGTTTCTTACTTTTATTGATGATTATACTTGATTAACTTGGGTGTTCTTGATAAAGAAAGAATAAGAGTGATGTTCCGTTACTTCTTCAAGAATTTTGTACAATGGTGTCTACTCAGTTTCAGACAAAAGTTAAGGTCTTCAGGTCTGATAACGGAGGAGAATAAGTGAATCACACTTTGGCATGTTTTTTTCGTGATCATGGTATTATTCACCAGATAACTACTCCGTTTACACCCCAACAAAATGGTGTGTCTGAACGGAAGAATCGTCAAATAATGGAGGTTGCTCGCTTCTTGATGTTGGATAAATGTGTTCCTAATAATTTGTGGGGTCATGCTGTTTTGGCTGCTGTGTATTTGATAAATCGTGTTCCAAGTAAGGTTCTTAATTTTCAGACACCGCTTGATGTGCTACAAAAACATGTTTATCTTGTTTCTGTATCAAAACTTCATCCGAAAATGTTTGGGGTGTATTGCGTATGTGCATGTCTACTCTCATCAGCAGAGTAAACTTGATGCATGTGTTATTCGATGTGTCTTTATTGGGTATGCTAACAATCAGAAAGGCTATAAGTGTTATCATCCTTCGACTCAGAAAACTTATATTACCATGGATGTCATCTTCCACGAGGAAGTTTCGTATTTTGTGAAGCCCGTGAAGCCCTCTTCCGACTCTCCACTTCAAGGAGAGATGGGGAGTGAAGTGCAGATTTGAAGAGATAGTATGGATGATGCGTTACAGGCTGAGTTGGGAACATAACCTATTATGTTGCATGATACTGATCAGTCGGTTGCAGATAGTGATCGGTCACCTGTCATTCCCAGAACTATTTCTACTGACGACAGATCAGATGTGCCCAGCGAGTTGCCTATTAGTATGTCTGAAAAATTACCTTCTGATGATCGGTTGCCTGCTACTGGTATGTTTAACGAGTTGCCTGATGATGGTTCATCCAGTGATGATTTTTGTAATAGTTTGGTACAAGATGGTGGCATACATGAGGTAAATTCTGACGATTCTTCTACTTATCAGTTGCCTCCACGAGCTAATCGTGGAAAACCTAAAGTACAATATGAGCCTGATATGCATGCCAAAGCTAAATATCCTATCAACAATTTTGTGTCTACTCATCGTTTGTCCAAACCATATGCATCTTACATATGTCAGATATCTAGTGTATTAATTCCAATAAAATTACAAGATGCTTTGTCTGATCCTAAGTGGGTTAATGTCATGAAAGTTGAGATGGAAGTTTTGGAAAAGAATTATACTTGGGATTTAGTTCATTTACCAAACGGGAAGAAAG
>JADOBS010300852.1:0-11240 GCA_015708375.1 Cydonia oblonga
TGATTTTGTATTTTTTTTTTTTTTTTTTTTTTTTTTTGGGTCTATAAGCACCCTTCTGCAACTGCTTAGTTCTATAATCAACAACAAATCAATGGAGTGGATTTTAAGAACAAGGGCCATGATGATTAGTGGAAGAATTCTGTCCAAGGAGAATTGCATACTTGTTGATAATTAAAGTGTAAAAAAAAAACTGTATTATCGGTCATAGACGGCATCTCAGAGTTCACAGCTAACCATCTGGTCTTTTTTATCAGTTCTCAAATAGGATTCGGAAATTCGTTTGGCGGGATATCGAATGTTGTCTGGGTTGGTGGCTCGCCCATGGTGCCTGATGGAAATTTGCTCAAAGCAAGAGATAATAAATATAGCGACTAATCTAATTATTGAAACCATTAAACTAGGTATGGAAGCCAGATACAATTGCTGCCATGTTGTTGGGTGAAATTGGAAGAGATCAGAGTGACATTGAGCTTTGCTTTCGTCGGAGTCTTGGTTGCTGGTCAACTTTGTTTTTGTCCCATATTCAAGATAACAGTTTAGCTCTGCAATTATCTCAGCAACTTCCAGTCACTAGTCTTCATGTGCAGCATAATCAAGTTGGAAGATGTTTACAATAGTAAGGTCACTTGCTCTATAACTCAGATGGGAATGGTTTTGATATGGAACAAGGTGATATACATAAAGATATTATGACATGGAATGAACCTGAGGTGGATGAAGAGGGATTGCAAGATTGTAGATGGTTCAACTCTGTGTTCTCTTTTCTGGTTTCATAGCAGTGATTGCAGATATGTTCTTCCAATCTCAAACTGGGTTTCCCAGTTCAGATTGAGGGGGAGTATAAAGGGTACAAGTTAGAAATATACTTAGCAAGTTTGTTAGTATTTGGTTAGAGTTGTTAGGCTTACTAGTATAAAAACAAAGTGTGTAATCTTCATTCTTTCAGTTAATACAAATCATATTTATCTCTCTAATATCTCTGTGTTCATCATTATGTTCATTCTTTCTTCTTGATTTTCACTACAATTCCCAAACATTGCAATGTAGTTAATATCTGCTGCGTGTGATGCTACTTTCTCATAGTTTAAATTAAATTAAATTTTGAAGTATCACTTAAATAAAATAAAATAAATAAAAGGGTACTAGTTGTTGTAGCCTATTTTATTTGACTAAAGGGAGAGGGCCGACGACAAGGGAAGAGAGAGAGAAGATGTGTTTCTACAATCATAGGGGAATATGTGTGTTGAGAGATATGTTATCCCCCTATGTACTTCCTTTATTTATAGTAGTACAAGGAAGAAATCTTTCATCTCTAAGGAATACAAGTTCATATAGGAAAGAATAACTAGAATCAAATCTAATCTAGGATTTACACAATCACACTTAAACTAGGAAAGTTGACAACATTCCCTCTTGAGTGTGTAAATACTCCAGGTAGATTTCAGCATCATGCAGAAGTTGAGGAAGTTGACTCGTCGGCACTAATTCTAGGAACAACGCTTACTTTCAATAAGGTATGAACTTGCATAAGGAAGTAAGTCTTACTAAAAAAATCCTAAGGCTATGGCAAAAACCCGAGTAGGGACAAAATCCGTAGTCTAAGGAAAAATGTGTGAGAAATACAAAGTCAAAAGAATCGTCTACGGGACGTTATTAGGGATATGACCAACCCAAGGTGGGTGCCTCGTTAAAACCAAGTTAGGTAGCAAAAACTCAGTGGGAAAAATGCTCATAATCATAGGGAAAAAGAGTACATTAAGGTCAAGCAAGTATTCTTCAGGATATTCCCCGAGTTTGACACAATTCCAAAGAGAAATAACAATGTTACAACTCAGAAAGTTTACGCATACCAATTCCATGAACAAGCTTTTAAAGCGTCGCCTTCGATAGTGATTTGGTGAAAAGGTCGGCAGATTGTCTTGTGAATGGATTTGAGTGACTTTAATCTTTTGATGCTCTTGTTGTTGATGTGAGAAGAAAAACTTCGATGCAATGTACTTGGTGTTGTCCCCTTTGATGTAACCCTTCTTGAGTTGTTCAATGCATGCTATGTTGTCTTCAAAGATCGTCGTCGGGACATCTACGACGGGGTAAAGATCGCAGGAGCTTCGAATATGGCCCACAACTTCTCTCAACCAAAAGCATTCCCGAGTTGCTTCATGTAAAACGAGAATTTCAACATGGTTAGATGAAGTGGCAACTAAGGTCTGTTTAGTTGACCTCCAAGAGATTGCGGTGTCTCCAACAGTAAAGACATAACCCGTTTGAGAGCGCGCCTTGTGCGAATCAGATAAGTATTCTGTGTCGGCATAACCAACAAAGCGAGAATCGACTCGAGAAATAAGGGGTGCATCATCACTCGAGGATCCGTAGGGATAGAAGAAGCCCAAATATGTAGTACCCCTAAAGTAGCGGAAGATGTATTTCACGCCAGTCCAGTGTCTGAGTGTTGGTGCATTACTTTATCTTGCCAAAAGATTAACAACGAAGGATATGTCGAGTCTAGTGCATTGAGCTAAGTACAATAAAGCGCCTATTGCACTTAGATAAGGAACTTTAGGCTCCAAAATCTCTTCATCATCCGACCATAGGAGGACTCGAAGGCTTCGCTTTATCCTCATTAAAGCGGCACAACACCTTCTGGATGTAGTTTGTTTGATGTACTAAGATTCCATCCGAACGGTGCTCTATCTCGAGACTAAAACATCATCGAGTCTTTCCTAGATCTTTCATCTCAAATTTTAACTTCAGGTTCGCGACACTTTTCGCGAGCTCTTCAGGAGTTATGATAAAGTCATGTAATCGACATATATTGCAACTATCGTAAAACCAGAATGTGACTTCTTAATAAACATACTAGGGTATAGTTCGTTGTTCACATATCCTTGACTAGTTAAATACTCACTCAGACGGTTATACCACATTTTTCCAGATTGCTTCAAACCGTAGAGTGAACACCTCAGCCGAATTTAGAGTGTCTTTCGAGGTTTGGAAATATTTGATCTAGTCAATGTACGTCCTTTGGGAACCTTCATATAAATTTCCATATCAAG
Source organism: Cydonia oblonga (assembly GCA_015708375.1). Taxonomy (NCBI): domain Eukaryota; kingdom Viridiplantae; phylum Streptophyta; class Magnoliopsida; order Rosales; family Rosaceae; genus Cydonia; species Cydonia oblonga. The sequence continues at coordinate 3,054 of JADOBS010300852.1, forward strand.
ATCGCCATAAAGATACGCAGTTACTATGTTCATCAGCTGCATTCTCAGTTTTTCGAAAACTACCAAACTGATAAGGTAGTGAAAAGTAATCATATCCATAACGGGTGAATGTTTCGTCATAGTCAAGGAACTCCATGAGGGAATTCCATAGTACATTTGGTACATCCATCTTTGCAGGCGCATTCGCATCTGAAATATGTGATCTTGTCACTCGCGCTAGATCGATGAAAACATTTGGCATGCTCTAAGTTATGCTCTAAAGATCTAATATGCACTACACTTCAGTTTCACATTGAGCGGTGCAGGGATCTAAATGAGACAAAGTGGGAGTCGTCCACGATAATTTGCGTCATTTTTCAGGAATGTTGACGTTCTTATATCCCCATAACTATGGGAAAACTATCTCATGGAAATGACAATCCGCAAAACGAGCAGTAAATAGATCGCCTGTCAAAGGTTCTAAATAACAAATGATCGAATTAGAATCATATCTGACATAGATTCCCATCCTTCACTGAGACCCCATTTTTATACGTAAGGGCTGTGAAATCCGCACATAAACCGCACAACTAAAAACGCACAGATGCGATATGTCGGGTTCGTATCCGGTAACCAACTTAAGGGTGCTATATGGTTGGATCGCAACAGGCCTCAAGAGGACCAACATGGTTGCGTGCAATATTGCATGGCCCCAAGCAGCGATCAATAGCTTGGTATGTATGACCAGCGATCGAGCAATCATTTGTAAGCACTTAATGAATGCCTCTATCAGGCTGTTCTGGATGTGAACATGGGGTACATGATGTTCAACTTCAACCTCAATCGACATGCAATAATCATCAAAAATTTTAGATGTGAATTCTCCAGCATTATCCAATCGAATAGATTTGATCAGATAATCAAGATGGTAAGCCCAGAACTTGATATCCTGAGCTAAGAGTTTAGAGAATACAGGGTTCCTTGTGGACAACAAGCACATGTGTGACCAACGTGTGGAAGCATCAACCAAAATCATAAAATATCTAAATGGTCCACATGGAGGGTGAATCGGTCCACAAATGTCCCACTGAATCCTTGTAAAAAAATGGGAGGATTCGAACAAATCTTGTCATAAGAAGGCTTAGTAATAAGATTTCCCATAGAATATTTTTGACATGTGATTCCTTGAATCGAACCTAAACTTCGAATTAGTGGATGCCCGTGTAATGATTTGAGGATACGACGCATCGCTATTAGTCCAAGATGTCCCAAATGATCATGCCAAAGTGTAATTTCGTGTGCGGTCCTAGAGGTAGGGCCGGCCACATAGTGGCTCTCTATAGGGGCGTATGGTTGTAGTATACAGATCACTTGAGATACGCTCCATCTTCTTTAGAATACGTTTCTGGCCATATTTGTAGAAAGTTATGCACATAAATTCAACTTCATTTTCTATGTGGGTTTCAACGTGGTAATTATTATCTCTAATGTCCTTAAAGCTCAACAGCGTTCTTCCAGAATGTGGTGAATAAAGAGTCTCATCAATGGTCAAGATTATACCATTGAACAACATTATATGTGCCTTACTGTATCCTTCGATTAAGTTGAATGAGCCCGAGAGGGTTGTCAGAAGTGCATTCTTAGGTATGAAATTAGTGAAATATATACGTTCAAGCAAAACGGTGTGCGTGGTTGCACTATCTGCTAGACAACTAACTTTCACACTAGTCGTACCTAGAATGAAAAATTAATTTGAATAATTTTTAAGTATCCATTCAAAATCATTTTTAAGTATTCAAGGATGGAAATTAATTAAAACTTAATATCCAAAAAACAAATCACCAACAAATAATCCAAACATAAAGGAAAAATTGTTCAAAATTAACCAAAAAACAAGGAGGGGTTCGGCCACTACTGTGGAATTTAGTCCCATTGTCTTATTTTAACTAAAAAATAAGTCTATGTCTAAGATTTTAATCTTCCATAGGTGTGGTATCCTCCTGAAAGTCAGAAACCTCCATTTTGGTTCTCTCTGGTTCGTCCACTTGCACAAAGTTTGATTCAAACTTCTTACGACGATAATGATATTTTGCTACAACCTTTTGGGGAGCTCAGCAAACACGGGACCAATGGTCATTTGAACCACAGCGATATCACATATCTGCATCCATTGTTTCAGGTGTTTTGCCTTTATTCTTGAAGTTTGGGGCATTGGGAGTGAGGTTTGGGCGTTTCGGGGCTTTGTGTCCTCCCTTAGATGAGCCTTGGCTCTGTTGACCTTGGCATGATGGCTTCTGGCTGCCCCTACCATGCCTCTTTTGGCTTTTTGGGCGTTGGTTCATGCTATAGTGTGCTTCAGGCACAACAGTCGCCCCAGTAGGTTGAGCTTGATGATTTTTCATCAACAGCTGATTATGCTTTTCAGCGAGAAGTAAAACATATATCAAATCCGGGAACTTGGTGAAATTCTGAGCTCTATATTGTTGTTGCAGGATAATATTAGTAGCAGAGAAGTTTGAATAGATCTTCTCCAGGAGATCCACTTCGGTCAAAATCTCGTTACTAAACTTGAGCAGTGATCGGATTCGACAAACTTCAGAATTATATTCATTCACAGACTTAAAGTCTCGGAAGCACAAATGCTGCCAGTCATGTCTTGCTTCAGGCAAGAATATGTCCTTTTGGTGATCAAAGCGATCAGCCAAAGCGACCCATAATGCTCGTGGATCCTCATCAACAAGATATTCAGTTTGCAGAGCGTCATGAATATGTCTTCGGATGAAGATCATAGCGGTGGCTTTCTCAACTTCGCCAACAGGGTTGTCCATCTCATCTTCAATGGCGGGACACAAATTCTTTGCAGTGAGGTGGAGTTTCACATCTTGGACCCACTTAAGGTAGTTCATTCTAGAGACCTCCAAAGTGGTGAAGTCGAGTTTGTTCAAATTCGAGATGTTACTATCATAAAGTACAAGATGTGATTAGTGCAATGGAGAAAGAAAAATCAATCCATTCATATAAGAGTAGAACATTCACGTTCTAATAAACATGTATTGGTTAAAATTTGCATGAAAAACTTCGCATTTTCATGGGTGATATTTTTAATGAAAAACTTTAGGTTTTCAAACAAGGCATGTTTATAGAAACTTCAGGTTTCAAAATAATTATGAACTTCAGGTTCATATGTTCTTGCAGACAAACGCATATATATACACAGAAATATGCAACAAGAAAAATATGTAAATAGAACTCCAGGTCTAAAATTATAATTGAATTAAGTATTTGGTCTTGGGGCCAAAATTAAAGTGTGGGTGAAAAAAATATAAAACCCAAATTGTCTAAAAATATTCAACAATCGAAGCTCGCCCAAAACTATACGCCAAAGCCCATGGGTGGGCTGAGCAAGTCCCTTACCATGAAGTCCAGGCCCAGATTGGGCTGGGTTGATGTTAGGTGGGTTACAGGCCCAAAGGCGAGAGAGAAAAGAAGAAACGGGCCGGATCCAAAAGAGAAGCCCATAAAAGGGTATGATCCGGTGCGACGCGAATGGTGAAACCGGGGAAAGACGCGATCCAAGTGCGTCGCATCGTATGAGACACCATAGCTCTCGGGCTGGTGTCGCGCTTGGGCCGGGTTTTAATGTATGGTCTGCAATCTGGGAGCCCAGATTGCTATGTCTCTCCCATAGGCTTCAAACAGAACACCAAAGCCCAAAAAGGCTGGTGTTGGGACTGGGTGTAGCCAAGTCTTAGTAGGCTCGGGTCAGAACCAAAACATCCCAGCACTTGCTGGGTAAGGTCGCCTAAGCACCGCCACACCTAGTGGTTGTGTTCGAATTGAATATTGGTCGAGGGAAGCACGGGTTCGACCTGGAACCCTATATTGAACGGAGAAAACTCAATTTCTTGACATTTGGGTGTGGAAAACCATAGGGTTTCGAGTCAAAATCCTTGAAAACCTAATGAAATTCAATGGGAATTTCAATGAACATTGTCAGAGACAATGAATTTGTCCCATAAATCACAACTTCAGGTTATGGTTTTTCGAAGGAAGTCGGCATTGGTGCCGTGACTTGGCTGCGGGTGAGTGAAGGTTTTCTGGGGAAATGGAGAGTTGCTGGCTCTCGACTAGTGGCTTGGTCCGGCTCAGCCAAACAGGCTGCGGGCCTGGGTGAGTCGAGGTCCTGGGTTCGAAGAACCCTAGCGCTGCCGATTTCAATTTTGTTTCTTTCTTTTTTTCAATTCAATTTGATGCATGTACATATATTTGATGCAATTCATGGCAATATCAAATTCACATAATTCAACAATTATGAATATAATGCGCACACAATTTATGTATAATCTAAAATTCGAAAAACGTAAAGTTAGGTCATGCATTATGGTGAATGTTCATGCTATTAGGGGTGAAAAAACACCGAGATAAAAACCATTGTTTTGGAAGAACCTGATTGCGTGATGATATGAATGAACTGGTTTCATGCAAAAAAAGCTTCGACATCAGATTCCTAAGCGCAGCGGTAAGAGCGTGTTGATAACATGTTGTAGCCTATTTTATCTAACTAAGGGGAGAGGGTCGGCGGCAAGGGAAGAGAGAGAGAGAAGATGTGTTTGTAGAATCGTAGGGGAATATGTGTATTTAGAGATATGTTATCCCCCTACGTAGTGTCTTTATTTATAGTAGTAAAAGGTAGAAGAAATCCTTCATCTCCAAGGAATATAAGTCCATATAGGAAAGAATAAATAGAATCAAATCTATTCTAGGATTTACACAATCACACTTAAATTAGGAAAGTTCACAACACCAATGAACTTCAGATATTAAAAATATGCAACAATTTGTACGGTTGTGCAAAAGAAATAAGTGAATAAACGCAAAACTGTCGTGAGACCTTCTGTGAAGCCTTTGGGCAGAAATTTTTTGAAATTCCTTTTCTTTTATTTTTTTGGTATAATCCCAACACTCATTCTGACTTTGCTGCTAATTAAAATTCTGTAAACTAAATGATATGTAAGCTAATGATTTGAAAAGTACTCATTTTTTTGCAAATTTAGTCTCTCTAACATTACCTATATAAGTATGATTTGTGGGTTCCATCTCCTCGCACGAGCAGAGGAGTAATAATTAATAAAAGAAGTTATCATTGATATTTAAAAAAAAAATACTTTAATTGCTAGGAACAATTCTCTTGATAAATTGGTCAGTTATTGCTTATCTTCCTCCTTCACAACCCCTACGATATCTAAAGTTCGTATCTTGAAGCGCTCAAGCTTATGTGACAACTCCATTGATCCTTGCAGGCCGCGCGTAGCACCCTTTTGCACAGTGACTTGACGTTTGTTTCCATCCACGTTCAGTAGTTGTTCTGCTATTCTTGCCGGAACTCTTTCACGAAGCTCCGAAATGAATCCACGTAACCCATCAACAGCTTCCCTATCTTCCTCTTCCGCTGGTGGCGTGGTTGGTGATGCCGCCACATGTACATGCTCATGATCAACAAATTGTCGTGGAAGTCTGCCGTCTGTGGCAAATGACTCGGAATCGGTACTAGTCATATTGTCTATGCTAACTGGTTTTGTAGGATAAGGAAATATTGATGCTAACTCCGATATCGAACTCATCTTGTAGTCTATTGGTCTTGTGGGTTGAGGAAATTCAACCAGTCCTGAAGTTTTCCCTGCAAAGGTTTCTGAACTCATGATTCTGTAAAAATAGACGCAGCTTCGAACATAAACGATGTGATTTCCGACTATAGAAAATAGGGTTTGAACTTTGAAGAAAATGCGATAGCAAATGTCGTAAGGATAGATGTATGTATCAAATCATTTCCGTGCTCGGGTATATATCGGGACTGGGACGTGAGGATATTGAGCGCATGACAACTGGTTGAAAAATAAAACTTCAAAGGTTGCAGTTGAAGCAGTCAATATTATTAGGGATGTACATGACGAAAGTGGAGTTGAAAAATCAAAAATTCAACTTTGAGAAACAGTCAAGCCTTCAAGCACAAGACAAGAGGCTTGATTTGTGTCCTAATTAAATATTCATAGTCCAGCCTTCAAACTTTGCTACTCGTTGATTTAAAGTTTGATTTGTGCCCTAATTAAATATTCATAGTCTATTTGCACATGCATGCATGTGTATGCATTTTTAATTAGTGAGAATATCTTTTGATGAAATGGAAATTACTGTGGCGGCATAGCAGATTGATTCGGTCATGGTCTTGGTCTTCCATGACATTGGTAAATAAATACGCAGGAATTCTAGTAACGTTGTTTTGAATAATGAGGAATTAATGTGTAAAGATAGCCTCCAAGTCTGGAAGTTGTTAAAGTTGCAACTAGCATTACGTTATAGTAGTATTTTTTCTTCAAGCGTAAATAAAAGATTTTAAGTTCGGCTTTCATAAATAAAAATTTAATACCAAATTAAAATGCGTTGAAGTCATTTTGTTTTTTTGGGTCAAGTAAGAGCTTTATAACAAAGTCCAAACTAACACAATACAAAGACAATAGCCCCATAAATGGGGTTGGTAACAACTTATGCATTCATTGCACGAGTAAAGGTTCTTATTTATACCTAAAGCATAAAAAATTACAAATGATTGGCTCGGCCGAAAAGCGAAAACCCATCCGAAGAGGCCCAAAAGTGATCCCATTGAAAATTCTAATAACCGTAAGACGAAAATCCCCTGCCACCTCTATCGCCATACAAATGATGAAGACGACCGACGAACAGAAAAACCAAGGGATATTATCACAGAGTGCAATAACAAACCCATCAATGCTTCAACGCCAATAAAAAAAGAGCCCAAACTGCAGATTAAGGTTGGGAATGACTAACTTTTTTCTTTTTCCTGTAGGGACCTGCTTAATGGGGCGAGAACGGGATTCCAACCCTCATCTCTGTTTTCACCCTGAAACACATTTAATTTGATGTTGGAAAATTAGTTTTAATATTATTGTTATTTTATTTTTTTTTATTTTTTATTTTTTTATTTTTTGTGGCCCAAGGTTTAGGATTCTGTATCCGTTAAAAAGTTTATTTGTCTTACTCGTTAAGTTAGGGTGTGCTTTCATTTGTCCTATCAATAGGATGGTTTGTACCGTACTTAGAAGTTAGTCACAATATAATTCTTTTCGGTGTTAATAAAATTATATTCGTTTTTAATCGGTTTGTTCATCAGTTTGTTTGTCTGCCATGTGTATATTTTTTAACTTGGTATCATAACATAACATGTTTGATTCTTCGAGGTTTAATTTGCTCGTGATGGGTATAAGTTTGTCTATATTTTATTTTGGTAGTGTACAGTGTACTTGTATTATATAAATGAAATATATATTTGCAGTATTACATTACGATTCTTTATTATTTTGTTGAAGAAAGAACTGGCGGAGGGGCACCGAATTCGGACGTGGTCCTTGATTATCCGGCGGAGGGCAGATGGTAATGGGCATTCCAGACTACCGTTCACTCCGTTATCATCCCTACGCGTGATGGATATAAGATTAAATAATCTAAGATAAAAATAGCTAACTTAAAAAAAAAAACAAAAAAGAAGTCACCATTTCTAGCCCACTATTCTAATCATGCAATTCTTTGGACAGACATCCATTGCGGATCTTTTTCTCGAAAGCCATCAAATCAAACGATCTGAATTCTTGAAATTTGATTCAAAAATAAACAATTATTATAATTTTTAAAAAATTTTACTGACTTCTTTGTTTTTGATCATTAGATCAAATTTTAAGGATCCAAATCACTTAATTTGGTAGTTTTGGAGGAAGAAATGGGAGAGGATCTCTTTCCCAATTCTTTATGTCGAGGAGATGAATCTGGTACACAAAAACATATAAACAACTCAAAAAATTAGATGGTCTATCCTGCTTGACGATCTGATATATATTTTAGGGTAAATGTTAGTTTACTACCTTTAAGTTTCGTGGTTTTTAACATTTAGTATATGAAGTTTTTTTCGTTCCAGAGTCATACCTAAAGTGTTAATTTTGGGACAGTCTCATACATCCTTTAGTCTGACTGTTAAGTCTTCAGTTAACTGATGACGTGACATCTACGTGGACAATAACTAGACGTCATGTATCAATAAGGCTTCCACATGGATATTACAAGTAAATAAAATTAAACATTACAAAATTACAAAATTACAAAAAAAAAAAAAAGAAAAAAAAAGGGGTGTCTTCTTCCTCA
>JADOBS010300853.1:0-11242 GCA_015708375.1 Cydonia oblonga
ATTAGTACAATATTTTACACTTTATACATTGCATGATAAGATACATGAGTGACTTAGCAAGGTCTAAAATATCGATGATATCGAAAATATCGGTAGTCCAAAAAAATATCGGTAGCCCAAAAACATGAAAATTTCGATGGAAATATCGGGATATTATGGATATTTTATACCATGCCTACCATTACGCAGAGGTGGAGAAGTTTGACAAGTTTGACCTACCATATCGGGGTGGATTAGGCGTTTATATATATATATATATATATTTTATTTATTTATTTAGTATCTTGATATTTTTATACTAAAAGATGGAGAAGTTTGACAAAACCACACAATTAACAGCCGAATTTAGTATCGAATTCACCATTCACGAGATTCAAACCTAAAACCTTTCACTTCCAAATGAATAATAATATCACCAAACCGTAATACAGAGTGACTAAGTGGATTAGGCTTTAGCTTACATACTTTTGATTGCTCAACAATTTATCCTTTATACTTTGTTTTGGTAAATATTTTGTTTTTTGATTTTTTTCGTATTCTTATTCGTTAAATAGGGAAAATGTAGAGACATATAAGAAGGATGACCAAAGGTTAAGAAAGGCAGCGGGAAGAAAGTTAAAGAAATATAGAACACAAGAGATGAGGCTTTAGGTTCGATTTTCACCAAATATAAATTTGAATCAAATTATTACTAACTTATTATGAGGTTTAGCCCACTCTTCCGCTCCTTTAGTGTAGATAATATCATTTGTTCAAAAAACAAAAATGAAAAAAATAATAATAAACACACTTTTTTTTCTATTATTTTCACTCACATCTTATCCAAGTCTTAACGTTCTTTTCATTGGATTTATTAAATTTTTATAACTAAAAATATAAAACAAATTTGTGAGTGACTACAAAAAGTGTGAAAATCAGCTACTCTCTAAACACTAAAAAGTGTTGTAGGCCCATTTTACTGAGGAAAAATTGAGAGACAGTGGTCGGCAGCAAGAAGAGAGAAGAGAGAATTTGGTGATTTTGTAGTGTGATTTCTCACCCCATTGTGTCTTCATTTATAGCAATAAGGAAGAAAGAATCTTTGTCTTTTAAGTAATACATTACAACTAGGAAACTATATAAAAGATACTATAGAATCTTATAGGGATTTAGACAATCACACTCCTAATGAATTTAGACTCCAACACTCTCCCTTCAGTGTGTAAATACTCAAGCAAATGTCACATCAGAACAGTTGATAAATTCGTCAGTAAAATGAGCGAATGCGAGTCTTAAAATAAGCGAAAGAATGCATAAGTAGTACAACTTACAAAACCTCGCTATGGTAAAACTCAGGGTAGGATAAAAACTTATAATCTAAAGAGAAAAGTGAGAACTTGAATTTAAGTCAAAACTAAACGGCTTCAGGACGAAAAGTAAAACGCACACAAAGGTATGACTAGCCCAGGATGGATGCCTCATTAAAACCTTGTCAAGCAGCAAAATCCCAAAGCGAAAAATGCTCAATTTTCCTCTCCTACCTACCTTCAATGACCTTCGTTCTCGACTCTACCCTTGATGCTTAAGCGTTCTTCGTTCAAGAGCAGTAACAGCAGGCCCCGACTGCTTTTGTCCATCAAGCCCTGGGTCCTCTAGCACCTCGTGCCCTAGCCCATGCTCATGCTCCCCACCAGGCACATTGTATCGATCACCCTCCTCCACGCCCTAACTGGCCTTCTCATTCATCCTGGCATGGTGGTCGTGATAACTTACATATTTCATACATTTATACCATCCATTCCTAGTCCCTTTCTCATATTTTTGGGTTAAACTAGTTGCATTTTACCCTCTTTTGTGTTAGTGTGCAACTAATCGTATTTTGGAGATCAGTTGAGGACAAATAAGGCAAAATGGTAGTAAAAGTGGAGAATTGAATAAGGACAGTGATGTAGACAAAGAATTAAAAGTGGAAACTAAATATGGTGATGAATATGACTCTTTATAAGACCAATAATAGCAAAAAAACGTGGGAATTAAATGCCCAATTACTGTGATGTATTGGTAATCTGTAACAGCCTCTTTAACCTTATAAAACTGAGAGTTTCAGCCACTTTTACATAAGCTTCCCCTTGGGGTCGCCCAGAGCTCTCTCTTTTATCTTTCTTTAGCCTTTCTTCCATAAATAAAACCCTATTTCCTTCACCATCCACTGCCACCGAAGAAACCATGCAGCCGCGCTGTTATTGGAGAAGTTCAACATCAGAATTGCTTCAAGGGGGTTTCTTCTATGAACTTTAATTTCACTCATGTTGTTCTTGATATTTATATAGCCTGTAATCATGTTGTGTAATTAAGTTCATAGCTGGGGATTTTGATGAAGCTTTGCAAAACTATTCTATGTTATTAAGTTAAAGTATTCGATTCATCGATTTGTTTTCTTGTTTCATTCACTGATTTTATAGTTCAATTTGTTTGTTTATCTTAATGTTTGATCACTATTAGGGTTTCTTACAAATTATTTGATCAAGGTTATAGTATACATCATGCTTAATCTAGGTAGACATGTGAATCAATGAAGAAACTGCTATGCATACATTCTGCCATGTATTTTCTTTGGTTCTTAAAAGTTTTCTTGCATGCTAAAGATTCTTATTTGGTAATCTAAGTTGAACATCACAACTAGGTTGCAGATTAGGAGTACTTGATCACAAGCACACATCAAATGGATGATCATAAATAAGTAAAATGAACCCTAGTTGCAGACTGGAGAATTGAATGCGTTTTGATTTAATTTTCATGAAATTAGCTTGTAACAGTGAAATCGGTATCCCTAGTTCCATTCTCATTATTTCTGAATCAACTTATCATTTATCTTTATCTTTCTTGCATTTTAAAGTTATTTTAGTTTTCAATTGAAAAATCTAAATTCAGTTTGCATTTTCATTATTTAGTTAGGGTTTACATAAAGCTAGTAATTTGTAGAGTTCTAATCAGTCTATGTGGTTTGACACCCTTATTTGTGCCACTATACTATCATTATCTTTGCACTTGAAAGGAACACAACAAAATTATGGCGCCGTTGTCGGGGACTGATTTCAGTCCCCTCTGATTGCTTGCTTTATAAGCCATATGTTTTTGTTTTCTTTTAGATTTTTCATTTACAATTTAGTTTGTTTTGATTTTCAATTTGTAACAAAGATGTACGGTGAATGTCTGTTATGTGCTAAAATTGGCCATCCCCTTCAATTCAGCCTAATGAGAGATGAGTTTCCTACATTTGTTCGAGAGCACTCACACCGCATGTGTTTCTTTAACCAAGGGCCACTGCAACCATTGCCAAATACAGACAGCCCCGCTTGGAGAAACTCTCATCATAACTCTTGGAACAACATATAAGCTCCAAATCAAAAATTTGCACCTCCCCCACATCAGACCCCCTTTGACACTTCATTGGAGGACACTTTGGATCTACTTGCTCAAAGCACTTCACAATTTCAACAATCAATGAGTAGCATAATTCAAGAACACTCCATTGCACTTACCAAGTTGGAAATTCAATTAGGGCAGATTGTTCAAGCGTTAAATGAACAACCATGTGGTGATGGTCAAGATGTGAACGATGAACAATCATTGGAATCTAGCTGTGTCGATATACATAGAGAAGTTCTTGAATTGGAAGCTTTTTCCCAATCTTCTAATTCGCTTGATTTTTTTCTGAAAGTTATGTTGGATTCTCCTTGTTGTTTTACATCTTTATAGGTGCCATCTTTGGAGTCTTTTGGAAATGATTTGCTGCCATGTCAAGAGAAAAAAAAAATTGAAGTTGAATGATGAATCATTGCTGCCCATTCACCATAAGAAAGAAGATTCGGAGCTAGACGATGGGATTGCTGCCTTGAACGAATTTCATTCATTTATAGAAATCATTGCTCCAGCCACATCTTCAACAATTTTTGAGGATATGCTTCTTCACAAGGAGAGACAAAAACGCCATCACAATCAAGTCTTTATGACAATTCAACGCACCATATTCAAAGTCCCTCGAAAGAAACCACTTTTTCCGACCAAGGTTCAGAGGTACCTTGACTTTCTGCCACCTTAGGCATTCATCCACATACCCATGTCTTGCCTAGACGTTAAATAAAGCGCTTGCTAGGAGGCAACCTAGCTGGGTTTGTGTTCTCTCCTTTTATTTATGTCTTTTTATTTTTGTTTTATTTCCATGTGCACTCTACCTATTCGCATTGCATGCATTCCATTCATTTTTAAGCATCGAGGACAATGCTTAGTTTAGGTTTGGGGGTGTTGGATTGAAATTTCCATTTGTTTTTAGTTTTGGTTAAGTTTGCTTTTGCTTACTAATGTGAATGTATATGAGGGCTATGTTTACAAACAAAACTATAATGTTGTCATGAAAAAGTTTCGTATCTTATTTTCTTTTACAAAGATGTTACTCTTGGAATTATGATGGTAAAAGTACCATGCTCAAATTATGGAAGAAGAATAGTGGAGACTACCCTAGTAAGCTATTTTGAGCCTATTTGCTTCTTTGAGATGGTTTAAAGTGTTTCTGCTCCTATCTTTTTCTTTCAATTTCACTTTAAATGATCTCATTATTTTTCTTTGATTGAATGCTAAGAATAATCCTATGTTGCAGATACCATGTGTTTATTATCACCTATGAATGAACTCATTGAGACGATGTTAGGTTATGTATGTTTTAACCACTAAAAGGCCTAATTCCCATCCAATTGTGTGCTCCATTCACCATTGTTGCAGTCACACACTTTTAACCTAATTCTTTGATGACCCATACCAAACTCTACCCATCTTAGCCATTACAGCCATACCTTATAGTTTGGAGAATACCAAAGTGATGAAGACAAAGATAGATTGAGCTCTAGATCAAGAATGTGGCGTGTACCAAGGTAACATGTACTGGAAATGCAAGACAAGAAAAAAAAAAGTTCCAAAAAAAAAAACGAAAAGAAAAACGAAAAAAGAAGATGCAATTTCCAAATCCTTCACTATCGCATGTGTGTCCTGGACGCCAAGAACAAACAACAACGATCAATTCAAGAGGAGAGCTTGCTGGTTTCACAACAAAGACACTTTGGTATGTCCCAAGCTCTTTCCTATCCATTCTTTCATAGCCCTAGCCTAAGCCTTACATTACAACCTTGTTAAAGACCTAGCTGATCTTTGGGGATATATTCATAGGTGCTGGTAAGTATGTGTGCTATCCATATTCTTAGTATTTGATTGATTTCATGAGATGTGTTCAAAAAATGTGCTTTTGTTTCATATTTCATATGTGAGAATTTTTGAATCCCTTTTACATAATTTCACTCATATGTGTTCGTGGAGAGACTACACCTTAGGAACTGAGTGAAAATTTGAGTGATATCTGTGAGGACTACAGTTAAGGCAAATTCTATCTTCGGCATTTAAGTATGGTGTCTTTGAAGTCATGAGTCATGGAGTAATATTTTTACACTCTACATATGATACGATTCTTTGAAGCAGCAGACTTTTGGTTTGAACGTATGACCAAGTTTTCATTGGTTCTTATTAATTTGTTTCAAGTATGCTTTAACCAAGTTGTTTGCAAAGTCTGTAGATGTTCGTGGGCATCATCACTGTAAACCCTCAGGAGACACAACTTCTCCTACGAGTGACACCTAAAGGTTTAAAGGCTTGTTGCACATGCTCAGTGCAATCATTTAGCCAACGAAGATTGTCTAGTTAGATTTTTCTTTGTTTTGTTTGTTTTCAGTTTTAGTTTTGCTCGAGGACCAGCAAAAACCAGGTTTGGTGGTATTTAATAACTCATATATTTCATACATTTATACCATCCATTCCTAGTCCATTTTCTCATATTTTTTTAGTCAAACTAGTTGCATTTTACCCTCTTTTGTGTTAGTGTGCAACTAATCGTATTTTGGAGCTCAATTGAGGACAAATAAGGCAAAATAGTGCTAAAAGTGGAGAATTGAATAAAGATGTTGATGTAGACAAAGAATTAAAAGTGGAAACTGAATATGGTACGAATATGGCTCTTTATAAGACTAATAACAGCTAAAAATGTGGGAATTAAATGCCCAATTACTAGGATGTATTGTCAATCTGTAACAGCTTCTTTAACCTTATAAAATTGAGAGTTTCAGCCACTTTTACATAAGCTTCCCCTTGGGGTCGCATAGAGCTTTCTCTTCTCTTTCTTTAGCCTTTCATCACAATTAGGTTGCATATTAGGAGTACTTGCTCACAAGCACACATCAAATGGATGATCATAAATGAGTAAAACGATCCATAGTTGCAGATTAGAGAGTTGAATGCATTTTGACTTAATTTTCATGGAATTAGCTTGTAACGGTGAAATCGGTATCCCTGGTTCCATTCCCATTATTTTTTAAGCAACTTATCATTTATCTTTATCTTTCTTGCATTTTAAAGTTATTTTAGTTTTCAATTGAAAAATCTAAATTCAGTTTGCATTTTCATTGTTTAGTTAGGGTTTACATAAAGCTAGTAATTTGTAGAGTTCTAATTAGTCCTTGTGGTTCAACACCCTTATTTGTGCCACTATACTATCCTTATTTTTGCACTTGAAAGGAACACAACAGGTTGTGGTAGCTTTTGTCATGGCCATGCGAGTGGCAGTGGTCATGGTGGCCGCGATGGCTCATTTTGGGGTCATTTACCCAACTTTGCAGGTCTAGGTGTCTTTGGTGCTCTGGCCTCCTTTTGGTGCACTTACTGTAACTCGCTAGGTCATCATGTCACGGCTTGCATCCATCGTCCTACTGCTCCATCGCTGGGTTTCATGCTGCTCCAGGCTATGGTTCGGATCCAACTTGGTTTCTTAACACTTGTGCCACCCACCTTATGACCAACAATTGTGGTGCTCTTCAGGATCATCACCCTTATACTGGTAATACTTTTGCCAATTCTTGGTGGCGGAGATGCCCATCCTATTGCTAATAATGGTATAATTTCCTTTCCCCTAGGTTCGTCTAAATTCACTCTTAAAGATGTTTGCATGTTCCTAGTTTGAAAAGGAATGTACTTTCTGCTTCTAAGTTCACTTGTAATAATAATAATGTTGTTACTAGTTTTCCTTGTGGTTTTCTTATTACAGACTTACAATTTGGTTCTCCTCTATTTCAGGGCAATTTTAAAGATGATTTGTAACCTCTTAAACCTATGCCGCATAGTTCGTCTCATTTGTCTGCCTTCCATGCTACCTCATCCTCTATTTGGCATTCGTGTCTTGGTCATCCATTCAATGAATTATTTTCCCATTTAAATTTAGGTTTATCTAGGTCTCCTAAGTTATTTTGTAAGCCTTGTGTGTTAATTCATTGCACCTTTTCTCTTTGATGCATGGATAACTCCTAATATTTAGGTTACTGGATTTAAGTATTATGTTCTTTTTAAAGATTATTATAGTCAATACTCGTAGATTTCCCCTATGCATAATAAAAGTGATGTTTTCTCTCACTTTAAAAGTCTTTATCTTATGGTTTGCAATATTTTCAACATTTCTATTACATTTTTCCAAAGTGATAATGGCACAAAGTATGTGAATCACATATTTCGTGATTTTTCCATATCCATGGCATCGTACATCGTATGTCTTGTCCTTATACTCTGCAACTGAATGGCTTAGCGGAACACAAACATTGTCATATTGCCACAGCCACTTGTCTTCTCCTTAATTCTTCTAACGCTTCTTTGTCCCTTTAGGTTGAAGCAGCTATTGTCGCGGATTTTCTTATTAATATTCTCTTGTTTACAGTTCTCAGTTGGTTTAGCTCTTATAGCCTGTCTTTACGATCACATTCTGATCTTAGCTCTCTTAGAACCTTTGGTTGTTCATGTATTGTTACCCATACCTAGGGACTTATATCACTAACAAATTGGCATCTTGTTCCAAAGAATATGTTTGTATAAGTTACAACTCACAATACAAGGGTTATTGGTGTCTCGATCCTGCCACTAATTGTGTGTAGATCTCTTGCCATGTGATTTTTGACAAAAACACATTTTTGTTTGCTCAGTCTACTGCCTCTAGCATTGTCTCGGAACGTACCCCACCGGTTATTCACCTTGCTGCTTTATGAGTCTTACCCAACACCTTTTCTATATTTGATTTTGCCCCAGCCCATCGCTTGATTGGACCCACGCCCTTGCTCTTGATGATGCAAGCCTTGTTTTTACAGATTCTACTCCAGGTCACCACGTGGCTGGACCTATGTTTCAGCCCATTTCCCATCTGCCTCTAGCACCTACCACATCTATCTTTGGCTCGCCTCTTCAGCTCGGCCTAGTTTTAGCAGCCATTGCTGCTCCAAATCAACTCATGTCCACATTTCCCACTCGAATATGACTCGTTCCAAAATAGGGTCTTCTATACCCAAACTCCACACTGACGGTACTAGATGTTATCCTTTAAAGAATTAGTTAATATTGATTAATCCTTAGTGGAACTAGCGAACGACATGTTTAGAGTCATGGGTAATTCCACTACTTTGTGGGCAATTCCACTACCTTTTAAATTGGACATTAAGGATACCAACTGCATCCCTTGATAGATAGGAGGTAGTTAAGGTTTTTTGTCTATAAGAGAAAGGTCCCTACTCACTTGAAAACACGCTCAAACACCAGTCACTAGTCATATTACTAGATTACGATTCAGGCTCCAAAGTAAGTAGAAGACTTCTCTTCGTTTAGCTTCAATGGCTTCCGCATGTTTACAAACATATATATTCTCTTATACTACTCGGGTATTTACTTGTTTCGTATAGTTCATCATCAATTTGTAATCTAACGACAATGATGAAGTAAAGATTAAGTTCCAATATTACTCTCACTGCCCCATATAGCCTACTTGTTTTATGCAGGCAGTTTGTATTCTGGAATGATGTACTTCTATGACTAAGGTTTAATGCCTTGCTAAAAATAAACTTGGTTGCTTGTGCCTTCTCTTCATTAGAATGATGCTGGTTGTAAATGGGTATTCAAAGTTAAGCATCATCCGAATGGTTCTAAGAATGTTATAAAGCCCGTCTAGTGGCCAAAGGGTATCATCAGCAACACATATTTGATTATTGAGAAAACCTTCAGTCCCCTAGTCAAACTTGCCACCATTCGTTTGGTTCTTAGTCTTACTATTACTCGTGGATGATCATTTCGCCAGTTGGATGTCAAGAATGGGTTCTTGCATGGTTATCTTAGTGAGGATATCTACATGGTACAACCCACTGGTTTTGTTGACCCTCAACAGTTCAATCATGTGTAACCTCTGCAAGGCAATTATGGCCTCAAACAGGCTCTAGTGCCTGGTTTCAGCAGTTCAGTCATTAGCCAAGGGTTTGCTCAAAGTTAAGTAGACCCTTCCCTATTTACTTTTCATTGCGTTAAGTGTAACCTAGTCATTCTACTTTATGTTGATGATATTGTATTAATTAGTGATAATCACCACTTGCCTTTGGATTTCATTTATCTCAAACAAAGTGCGTTGTTGATGTTCTGAAGGCGTTGAACATGGTTGACTGCAAACCGTGCTCCACCTCCATAGCAAGTTGTGCACAATTATCCAACATGGAGGCGACTTAACTTCCAGACCTCACCGAATTCCGACAACTAGTTGGTTATTTTCATTATCTCACTCTCACACGTCTTGATAATGCCTTTGTCGTTGATCATGTAACCCAATTTATAGCTCATCTTCGTACTATGCATCTTAGTGTTGCCTTTACGCTACGTCAAGGGCACTTAGGAGCTTGAGATTCAGTTTCATCATTCTTTGAATCTTCCATTTTTTACGTGGCTTTTCTGATGCTAATTGGGCTGGTTGACCTAACACCTGTTGTTGTACGGCTGGGTATTTACCTTTTCATAGTCTTAACCTTATTTCTTAGGGCTCTTCTAAGCAACCTACAATTTATCAATCGAGTGCTGAATTGAAATATTGGGCTATTGGTCACACTTATCCAGAATCTACCTGGTTATCTTATGTTCTCCATGAGGTCCACTAATCATCCCCATGTCCTATTCATCATTTCAATGATAATTTGAGCACTATGTATATGGTTGAGAATCCAATTTTCATGCTTGAACTAAATACATAGAATTGGATTATCACTTTGTTCGGGAACGTGTTCAAATGGGTACTCTTAGTTTATTCTGTTTGTCGATCAGCCTGATTATGTCCTTAACAAAGGCATATCCCTAGCTCGGTTCATCATCCTTCGGTCCAAACTTGTCTTTCCACAACCATCAAGTTTGCTGAGGGATGTTAGGAAAGAAGAATAAAATTTGGATTCTCCTTCCCTTTAAGAATTGATTTGGTGATTACATTTCCTGATTTTATATTTATTATTCTTCTATAAAAAGGATTGTTACTTGTACTCCAAGTCTATAACTTGTATATATTGTACCCTACACATATCAATGAAACCATTCAATTCAGACTTTCTACACCACACTTTATGATAGATATGGGGATATGAGTGGCTTTGTAACTTTACCTTAATTTACATTTATGCACATTTAAGCCAATATTCAGCTTATGCACATCCGAACTCATGTTGAGTTATATGCATCATGACGAGTGAGATGTGCTTCAGTCAATCTCATCGGACAATTGCTGTTATTGAAATATCTCACATCAATTGTATTTTTAAGATAAGAAGAGTTTAAATATCCTAACTCCACTCCAACTAATACCAAGGCCTTTTTGTGATAAAACCCCACACTTGACCGATTGTGAAGGTGGTATTTACCAAGTTAGGGACAATATCGGTGATGTTGGAAGTGGACCTTTGACCCATCTCTCTGATAATTCCACATGGTATCAGAGCCAAGAAGCAGCCCATACTGCCACGTGATTTGTGACAACCTGTCCTTAATTTTACTATTTTATTAATTTTTAAAAGAGTGAATTGACGAAAATGCCTCTACTAGCGAGATTGTTGACTTTCGTTGGCCGTTATTTAGTGACATGTGCAAATTACTATTTTACCGTACTTTCGAAGTTCTTGATGGGACAATCGTGTAGGTGTAATCTGAATCAAAATCAGAATCACGATAGGGGTTTTACGAAACTACAAATTCAAAAAGTACTTTTGTAAAAATTATTATTTATTAGTTTATATATATATATTTCTCATAGTTATTATATTTATTTATTTTTAATATTAGTGGAGAGAAACGAAGAAAAGAGAGATGGGGGGGGGGAGAGATTGCCCAATTAGGA
>JADOBS010300854.1:0-11242 GCA_015708375.1 Cydonia oblonga
TCTCTTCACCAAGTCATTGCCCAAGTCTACATTTCAGAAGCTCGTCCAAGGAATCGGTATGCGTAAATTATCTGAGTTGAATCGCTTGTAGTTCTCTTATTTAGAAGTTATGTCTAACTCAGGGGGAATATCTAGAAGTATACTCACATGATCTTAATGTACTCTTTTTTCCTACGATTAGGAGCATTTTTCCCACTGGGTTTTTGTTACCTAACTAGGTTTTAACGAGGCACCCATCTTGGGATGATCATACTCCGTAGAGTTCACTACCTTCGTCCAGTTGACGATTGTTTTAGACATTATGCATATTTTTTTTACTTTTCTCCTTAGTTTATGGGTTTTCCCCATGCCTTGGGTTTTATCATAGCAAGGTTTTTGTGAGTTTTTACAAATGCATACTTCAAATTAAATTTGAGACTCGCGATCACCCGTTGTGCCGATGACGTCATCAACTATTCTACCTTATCTGTTGAAGATCTGATGCGATGGTTTGTTGAGTATTTACACACTCAAGGGGGGAGTGTTGCAGTCATATTTAGAATAGGAATGTGATTGTGTAAATCCTAGAAAATCTGGGAATGTATCTTATATTCCTGTTAGGATTAGATTACCTATTAAATGTTGTAATCCTAAAGGGAAAGGTTTTACCCTTCCTACTACTATAAATAAAGGCACAATGGGATGAAATAACACACACCCACAATTACACATCTCTCTATTCTTCTCTCTATGTGCCGCACCCCTTCTCTCTCTATGGCCTCCATAATTGTTCAGTAAATTATACCTACAACAATATTGAAATTATTATGATTTATCATTCTGCTTGTGATTTAATACACACAAAATTAAAAAATATTTATTACAAATTTAATATGGAAAACATATAATTTATATAAATTAAAGAACTACTTCTATGACTTGCCCAGTTTTATGTATTTAAACGTTAAAATGTCGTTTGAGATTGTACACGTAGGGAGCAAAGCACTTCACTTAGAAATGGTTTTGTTGTAAACACGTTGAAATTTTTGTTACAAAATCGAAGTGCATTGTCTGGCATAAGTATTAATAATTCTTTTTTATTAACACAATCAAAAGTGTTTTTATTTGTAAGAAATGCTTTTTAACATTTTCAAATCCATCCCAAATAACGAAGAATAAATATTCATTGAAATGAAGGCGAAAACATATAGAGTTCTTGAAGAAAAGGCTAATCAAATTTGGTACTTTATGTGATTATTTTAGAAATTCTTAATGAATTATTATTTTTTGTTTTGTTTTTTCGTAACAAGAATATTCTGTTAAAATTAGGCCAACCTATTCCTAAGCTTGATTATTTCTTTTAATATTACATCTTTTTACATATGGTTAAGAAGTAATTGGCTTGTGTCGTTCGTTGGGCCAACCACATTTTTTTTTCTAAAACAAATTAAATTTTGGTTTTACCTATAAAATCAAAGACAAAAGAACAAAATTACTACATTTTCTTGCTAGTGAATAAACAATTACTAATTAATATTCTATTTGCTAATTGCCGTGGCGTCACAGTTTCCTTTTTCTATTTTTTCAAATTTTTTGTCACAATTTTCTTCACATCCCATTTATCATGGAAAAAGGGTCTCCTTGAAATTTACTCTGTCTCAATGGTTGTCTCTTAATTCCGAGAGATATTTCAATTTGATCGGAACTCGGAACAGCATATCACATGTTAATTGAAAGAAAGAATTTTTACCTTCAAATATCTTTTAAATTATATAATGACATATGATATACAATCTCGTCTACCGATCACATTTTTCAGGTCCCTAATTCCCGTGCTGGTGTTGTCGCCAAAACATCAAACACACCTGATAATTATATTTAAGGTGGAAACTAGGCTCGGCATAGTCAGCTTGGGCTTGATCAAGCAACCGCACAGCCCAACTCCGACCATCACTCTCTGCGCCGTCGCATCACCCACCGTACTCGCCAAAACGGCGGCGTCATCGGAGAGTGCACGCCACTGTCTAATCATCAATCGTCACTGTGCCCACTTCCCACTCACCCCACCCGACCCACGACCGACGCCGTAAGGCCCGAAGCGAAGAAACACGGCAAAGAAAACTAACAACTCTCAGCGGTCTCTCTCGTCTTCTTCCTCCGCCAACTGGGTAATTTCCCCTACCTTCTCTACCTTTTTTTCCCTCACCACGTGTTCAATGCTGTCTGAATTTTTGTTGGTTTTTTGAAAAATACCCAAGAAATGATAAAAAAAATTTGGAAAAGAAAGCAAAGAATCGTAATTTCATTTATTTTGTTTGATGGGTTGTGTTGTTATGTGTTAGATAATGTGGAGAACACACTTGTTCTTGCCCAAGAAGTTAGGTTAAGCTCAGTTGGGTGGTGTGGTTTTTCTTTAACTTAAAAGAAATTGGAACTGATAGTCTTGTTTCTTTTAGATTAGGATGTTCTGTAGAGTTGTACCCTTTGGAATCGAAGGCAATGCTTAGTGTACGCTTACTCTCTTCCGGGTTGCTGATGAATTGGGTTGATAGAAAAGGAAAGAGGAAACAGAAATGACTAGGAGGGGAAGAAATATCTGAAATATTATAGGGTTATGGATTTATGTTGCTTTGAGTTCCTAGTAATGGTTTAGTTCTCGTGTGAGCGACAACGTCGCGGCTGAATGTGTTGTTTTGTTCTTTTTTCTTTGCCCGCGTTAATAAACTGATGGTAATCGAAAGAAATTCTTGAAATTCTTTTAGGGAAATGGTGTTGAAGGTCCAACAAAGTGAGGGGAAAAGGAGGTCAGCAAGGTTAAGCAACATAAACTCGGGGGGAAAGAGAATCGTTTCGGTAAAGAAGACTAAAACCAAGCAGAAGAAGAAAACTGCAAGACTTGATTCCAAGATACCGAAGAAACCGCCAACTGCTTTCTTCTATTTCTTGTAGGTTCCTCCTTCCATTCCTGTTTAGCTTTTCATTTATGTTATTGGACAGGTTTCACTTTCTAAATTTAATTGCATATATGTGCTGTAATTGATTAAATTTCCAACAGGCTCGATGATATTGTTGTTTTGATTGTCTTAATTCTATAAGAACACATCATCTTTTTGCTTGGCTGAAGTCGAGTTCATCATCATTCGTTGTGCTTATGGTTCTGGTTTTTAGTATTCATATCATGGCTAGTTGAGAGAGTCTTCAGCTTCTTTATCTTTTGTTCGTTATTAGAGGGGGCAATTTCCAAATTTAAGGCCATTAGGTGATTGAGGTTTTACTGTCCTAAACTGGATTTTCGTGTGTTTAAGGGAGGATTATCGTAAGGATTTTCAAGAGCAAAATCCAGGTGTCAAGCAAATGCGTGAAGTAAGTTTATGATGCGGTAAAACTTCTTTCATGTTTTTCATTTGTTACTCATCCCATCAGTTCTCTTGTATATGAACATACACCACTTTCATATTCAGATTGGAAAGGCGGGTGGAGAGAAGTGGAAAACAATGGCATATGAGGTTTGTGGTCTCTGTATACTTTAGTTGACTTCTTATGTTTTCGTTATATTTTTACTTCACTTTCTCTAAAGTTCTGTATTGAAGACCCGATGAAATATTACTCTCTTCAACTGTGTGTTCTATTTAACTTGATGTTCTGACTAGTTTTGGTTAAAATATATGACCCGTTCAGCAGCATAGACTTGTTTGATGTGCATGTAGTTGTCTGTTTTCACTTAAGCTATTTATAACAGTGGATCTCATTTTGCTTGAATTCCCGCCAGCTTAAGTAATACTGGCTGAATCATGCAATGGTTCTTTCTTAATAACTGTCCGCGGTTCTCACCATTTGGACTATCTCACTTGTTGCTCATCCAGTGGCATGAAGCATCAAGCAATATTTTAACTTTTTTTACTGTTTACAAGTGCTCCTAACAATGGTGATTTGGCCAAAAATAGCTCATAGAATTTCTTTCTTTGTTCTTTTTCCTTTCATTTTTTTCTTATATTAGGAAAAGGTTCAATATTATGATATAGCCACGGAGAAACGAGCCGAGTTTGAGAAGGCCATGGCAGAATATGCACAAAGAAAGGTAAACTTGCGTTGCATGATCTTTGTGGTTAATAAGCCGAACCTTATCTTGCAAGCCATGCCGAGTGGTGATCAATTGCAATTTACTAAGCAGATTAACATTTGCAGGATAGTGGGGAGGATGAAGAAACCGAGGATGATGCAGAGGAAGATTGGTCTGACTAAGAAATCATGTTTTCGTATGGTGGATGTACACTAGTTGTATACAATTCATAGGTCCTGGTCGTGTGTCTTTGTAAAACCGCCCGTGCCTGTCCCTGTATCATTCTTGTCTTCTTCAATTCTTGCACTGAATAAGATGTGTTGAGGGAAATCTGGTTGAATGTAAAATGTTCTTGCACCCGATGCTCGGGTCCAAATTGTTCTTGTTCTATGAAGTTCAGTTTATGTTGCCAAGGAATCAAAATCCGGAAATCTAAAAGAAAACCGCTTCTCTTAGGAGCCGTTTGATAACCATTTCGTTATTGGTTCCCAGTTGATAAATCCCACAAAATATAGTTACTGGATTACAATTTCAAAACTTTTGCTTCAGCTTTAGTGAGCCTTCCTGCTCCAGCATCTCTGCAAGCTTGATCTGTCATTAATTCCAAATGCCTGGTTAAACTGAATAAATCATGTCAACATGCATCCACATTCACTTAATTGTTTCTTCTGACCTGATCTGGGAGGCTGAGCGTACGAGGTACTGTGACTGATAAGGTCACAGATGGAAGAATCCTCTTGGTCTCCTTTGTTAAGTTCAATATCTGCAAAGGAATTCAACAGAATACGAAGAGAATCCGATTAGTATTCGTGCTCAGTATATTTTTTCGTAATTTGCAAGAAACACAGCCCCTATGCTGTACCTGCTCTGGAGTGAAAATCACACACATCTGAGAAGAGGAGTCGTAGTTTCCAATCTCAACCTGCAAGAGTCATCAAATTCATACTGCGAACACAACCCAGTACGCTCATTTGCGATATTTTTCTCAAATGATTTAGCATTCCCTTGAAGGGAACCAGGTCAGACAATCGAATTCTTGGCCTGAAAGTATGAAAGGGATTAGTTTGCGCACGAACCATCAGCGCTCCTGCTTGAACTGCAGCTGGAAATGCCGCTGGATCCACAGAAGAAACGCAAACCTGCAGAATGGAAAGATCCTTGGTCAATTAAAAATCTTTGATACATGAAAACTGCGGTGGAAAATGATGATCTCAATACGCTTACAAAGTGTGTGAATATACCGGAAGAGAAGTTAAACCAATAGCAAGCTTCACCAACTTCGGGTCACAAGCTATGTCCGCATGAGTTGCTCCTCCCTACAGATGCAATGGCACATGATATAATAACATAAGAAATCCAACATTAGTTTGGAAATCGATGAAATTTGACACCGGAAAATCATGTGAGGGAGGATGATTTGCAATTTCGAAAGCAATGTGCTGACAGGTCTAACATATCTCGATAGCTTGGTTAAAAAAACATAATCTTTTTTTGTTGTTGCAAAGTACATCATTAGTTCATAACTTCATCTATAAGAGAGTACGAAACAAACCTGCTCCGCAGCAGTAATGACTGATGCAACGTTTTCTTTGTCGAAATTCTGCAAACCTGAAATAATCTGTAAAAACACAATCTACATCAGAATTCTTGGATATCAAGGCATGAACAAAGTAACTGAAGCAATGATTTTCTCAACTTCCGGGGGTGAAACATGGAAGAACTAAAGTAGTTTCTCTTTTGCTTCTCCAAAATTTCTCAGCAACCAAACAAAGAAAAACACAACGAAAACGTCGCAGTTCAGTTTATGGGAATTGGGATTCGCTTTACCTTGAGAGCTCTGCGTTCATGAAAGTCCCTGAGGACTGATTCCTTGGTAGCTGATAGGAGTGCTTTTGTGCTTAAAGTGGCTCTTTTTTTCAGAGCCAAATATGGCCTTGAAGGCAGAGAGTTACCTAGAAGAGGGTTGTGGGTAGCTCTCAAACTGGAGAGAGAGGACGGTGAGGTTTGTAGGCAGACTGAGGCCTCCATCTCTACTCCGGCCGTAGGTTTTCAGGGTTAGAAGTTGGAGGGAGAGAGATAAGAGAGCTTTGGCAGTGGCAGCTAAAATGTTTCAGAAGAAGATAATTTGGCTGCCACCTCAACGTAAATACTACAATATGTAATTTGTTATACTTATTTTAGGGATTGTATTGGCACAAAGGTACTACTAATGAACAAAAACTTGGGTCCGACTTCAATACTATGCAACACTAAGTGCTACAAGTTTTGATTGTTAGATTTGATTTTCACAATCGTTAGATATCTCAGTGCCACGTATGCATTGAAGATAATTCCTAAAAATCTTTTCTTTCAAGTCTGATTTCTTCTTCTGAAACATTTCGGACCAATCAAATGCAAATATAACTAGATAAAGTAACTGTACAAGTAAACTCAAGAGTTGTAAACGCAAACTTAAACCCTCCCAAACTCATGAAGATCAAAATCCCCTCCCAAGATAACCTTGGAAATCGAGAGATTTTTTAGTGTGATTGGAACACGGGACAGATATGCCACATGTCATTATATATTCTGGAGGGATGTTTTTTTTCAGTTGTCTCTCAAATTATACAATAACATGTAACGTATCATCCTGTATTCATGTCTTACCGAAAAATCTCTCCAAGACTTCTATCCACTCTTGTAACACTCACCCCAGAGATATGTCATCTCATGCATATGATGCACTCAGCTAATTCTAGAGTCGGACCAAAAGCAACCTCCACGGCACCACCATATCCATATATATCACTTACTCATTCGTCTCTAATTCTCTATAGTCTTGGTTGTCTAAAAGAAGGGGGACAGCCTACAAAGCTCATATGGGAAATATAAGTAGGAAAGGTCATGGGAGCCGAAGGATTATTTGTCTTGTAGGACATGTCTTCTTCAATGTGGAAGATTGAACAGATGAAAAGGATCGAGATCATACGGTTATCCAAAATTCAAAACATGCATGCGAAGCAATGATAGTATCGGTAGGGGAATTCTAATTTGCCTTTGGTAGATTCCTTGCGTTCCAAACTAGAAGGAGGCAAGCGGCTTGTAGCTCAAGGAGTCGACAATGTTTAATCTTACAATCGAAATCTTTATGTTTAATCTTCCTTCTATAATATAAGGAAATTTGTAACATGCAACAATGTTACTCGAGTGGCATTCCATGCCAATAATAACAACCAATAATGAGAATATGCGTGGATGGATGAGGTGGCACCGCCATCCGCAGTTAAGAATTTCTCCATTAATAGAGGCAATGCCATTAGATTTGTACAATCCAAAGTAATTTGCTGAATTAAATTGCAGAAAATTCAGAATTTGTGAAGAAAAAAAAAGTTAACTGATGATTAACTCTGTACATAAACAACATAATAAGCATACTAATTAGCAACATGACAGAACCAATGTGCTAAGTAAATAACATAATCTCTCCTTCTCAATTTCCAATCCTGGAAACCCATTTAGCCAGCAACTTGATCTGTGAATTATACCCTTCTTCAAAAAGTACAGAGAAAACCGAGTACGTAAAAAGAGTCAGAAGACGAAAACTTTTCAAAAATGGCATCCGCAAAACAAGTAGAAGAAACAGAGGCTGAGCAGCAAAACCACCGCCTCGAACGCCGCCACGATCTTGAAAACCACATCATCGTAAAAAGAAAGCTGCAGATTCAGCGGCCGGAACTTAAAGGTAGACCCCAAATACTTCCACCTCAAACCCCACGACTCTTTCTTCATCCTCTTAAAGAACAACCACCTCTTCTTTCCCCCACCCACCATCTTCTGCTCACCTTCTCTCTCTAGTTTTCCCCTCTCTCTCTGGGTGGGGAAAGATTCAGTTTCTTAGGAAGCAAGAACGCTAGAATGTAGAGAGATTGAGGGGATTTTGGCGGCGGGTTAAGGGTTTTTTGGGAATTTTGTGGGGACCAAACTGCTCCGCGTTTAGATGGAGTCAATGGGTTGTATGGGCGCCTCCAGAAGAAAATTATACAATCAGACCAATCCCAGGAATCATCTTCCTTCGTTCCACTCCATGGAATTATATATAGACTCATATCATAAGCTGTTTCTTGGTGTCTTATTCCCCTTTTTTCTTTAATAAAATTGTAAAAATATGAAAAATACTAACAAAAAAAAAAAGAAAAAGGATACCTTCTATTTCTTGGATTTGTTGGTTGAAAACAACTTAGATGACACGAATACACTGCTACATAACATCATGCCGACGAAATGAAGACATATAAACAGAAACTTACACATGTATTTTATTTCATTGACATACAACGTCATCATAGGCTCATAGCAGTATCGTACATGTGTCATACAAGTCTTTCTCCCTTTCTAAAAATTGCTAGAGCATCACAATTTTTTCTCATATTACTATTTTGATGATTTCGTGAATGAAGAAAAAGAAGCAGATGATAGATAAGTAAGGACCGTGTTAACAGAGATGAAACACACATGACTGGGACGAAAAATTTAAGCGCATAAATAAAAATTGGCAAATTCTGGATTTAGTAAAGTGTCTAAAAAAAGGTGTGATCTACTTTCTGCATCCAAGTTCGAATTTTCCTTTACATAATTTAGGTAAATTTATATCATTTGTCAAAAGAGAAAATGCAATTGAAGAATAATTTCTGTCAATTAATTTAATTCAAAAACTTTTGATGGCGATATTTTATAGCAACACAAGAGAAAAGCAGATAGAATGTTGTACGTACATAGTTGACAATTACATGCATGCAACTCCATTCCGTTCGTTCTAAAGTAATTGGGAAACGAATTACTTGGGCGACACATGCATGTAGTAGCTATCTAGTTCATATCATTCTCTTGGGATCTCACCGAAAGTGAAGAAGCAAGGGAAATTCACAACCATGGTACCTAAAATTCCTACTTGATGCAAGAAGCTTTCGAAAATCTTGAGCTTCAGTCTAACTTGACATTAAGCCTTCTAGGTTTTTTTGGCGTGTGATTTGATTCTCATTTCGCTTTAGTTTTTTATTTTTTAACCGAATCGATAGCATGATGCCATTGATTTTTCATAAATTAATTCCAAATACAAAGATATCTTTCAGGTTAAAATTAAAATATTTAAATTCGTGATTTGTCGTAAATTAATTCAATAGCCAGCAGTACGTTTTATAATACAAGCTGCCTATTTTTTGTTCTCTCGCCTAGCTAGTCGAAGAGATCAGCAACACAGTGACTAGCAAGCAGTAATTAGTTTATATATTATTTAGATGCTCTAATTTAAACAAATGAACAGTTTGGTCCAAAGTACGTATAAAAAATAAAGGTCATGCATGCATACACCTGTTATACGAGTTGCCCGCTCTGTTTTGCCGACAGTTTCAACAACAAAAAAAGTTCAAGCATGCGCACGCCTGCAGTTAACTTTATATTTTGAATTATTCGTTCTAGTTTCCACAATGTAGGTAGCTCCACATATACATTTCATTTGCCTTTGCCGGCTTTGGTTTTGGTCTTCCTGCAGTGCCTAAGACACCAAATCATCATCCATGCCATGTGCTTTTCTACATTAAGTTATTAATTAAGAGTTTATTGAATTTGATCATTTTGATTTACAATTCATTCTGATACTTGCTTTTCAAGACACAAAAGCTACTAGCTATCTTTATATTGTTCAATATATGTTTTTCCACCATGATATGCATGATTTATATAATGTTGTTCTATATACATAAAGTCTTTTGTTTCTTGATATTCTAATTACACGGATAGAAAGATTGAAACTTGAATGCAAATAGATGAATACTTATATCGTTGTATCATAAATAAAAAATTCAAAAAAAAAAAGAAGAAGTGATTCGCTAATCAGTATTATGATCTAGTGATATTCTTCTCACTTGTAATTGAGAGGTCGGTCTTAAGTTTAAATTTCGTCAATGACGAGTTCAATATTAATTTATTCTCACACATCTTAGTTTAAATATATCGTAATATCAAAAAAATAAAATTAAAGTAATTCTAATGGTGATATTTGGGCGCATATGCAGTTAATTTAAAATTTAGAAGATGTTAGAAAAAATTGACTTCAACCGTGCTCCTTGTAATGCTTCTAAACTAGAGATCATGATTGAAGCAAAATTTGATAAGGAGCATCTTAATTAACTTTTTCTATACAGTGATATTGGGCGAGGGTTTTTGAGCTAAGACGCAATTATTTGGATAAAAGCACAATTTGATATTGAACTCACCGTTCAGAAGAGTCGTGTCACATCCTGGTTACGTCTCTGCCGTAGCACGATATTGTCTGCTTTGGATCCTGACTACGCCCTCACGATTTTGTTTATGGGAACTCATACGAGAACTTCCTAGTGAGTCACCCATCCTGGAAATGCTCTGGCCCAAACTTGCTTAACTTCAGAGTTCCGATGGAACCCGAAGCCAGTGAGCTCCCAAAAGGCCTCGTACTATAGGAGGTGGACATGTACATATAAGACACACCATCCCATCTCCGTTGGTCGGTGTGGGATGTTACAATTCACCCTCCTTACGGGCCCGACGTCCTCATCGATACACTCTCACCGAACAGAAAAATAGCTCTGATACCATTCTGTCACATCCTAGTCTTGACTCCGCCGTAGCACGATATTGTTCGCTTTAGGCCCCGACCACACCCTCATGGTTTTGTTTCTGGGAACTCACATGAGAACTTCCCATTGGGTTACCCATCCTGGGAATGCTCTGGCTCAAACTTGCTTAACTTCGGAGTTCCGATGGAAACCAAAGCCAGTGAGCTCCCAAAAGGCCTTGTGCTATAGGAAGTGAGTATGTACATATAAGACACATCATCCTCTCTCCGTTGGTCGATGTAGGATGTTACAGTCGAATTTAAGAACTTCAACTTACAAGTAAAAAAATATACGACTAAATCGTAATACTTGAGTTTGAGTCCTTGGAACTCATTCAACGAGTAACAAACTCACAACTATAAGGAAGTAAATGAATGAATAAATGTCTTAATTTGGATACGATGGGTTAACTGACAAGTAAGAGCATGCATGTCGATTTAGTGGTGAGGTTATGGGTTATGGGAGGTATGTCTCCCAAGACGACACTATTCATTTTCTAAGAAAAAACGACGCTATTAATCAAACTACCATTTTCATAATTTTTTTATTTTTACACTAATGATGAGGGGGAAGA
>JADOBS010300855.1:0-11243 GCA_015708375.1 Cydonia oblonga
GTTGGCTTGGTTCTGGAGAATTGCAATCTTCCACATGCTAATCATGGACATGTTATATTAGCAGACCCTTCTCCTATTTTGTTCTATCAAATCAGTAGCACAGAGGTTCGCTGTCTGGTTGATGTACCTGGACAAAAAGTTCCCTCCATTTCAAATGGTGAAATGGCGAAGTATTTGAAGACTGTGGTGGCTCCTCAGGTACATATCTTATGTTCTGCAGTGTTGTTATTTAACATTCGTTTTCTCTGTACTTTGTTTACTCGTTAAATCCAGGATTTCGATTCAAGTTTTCTCTGCTCTCTTATTGCAGATTCCCCCTCAAATTTATGATTCCTTCGTAGCTGCAGTGGATAAGGGTACCATAAGGACAATGCCAAACAGAAGCATGCCCGCCGCTCCCTACCCTACTCCTGGAGCTCTGTTGATGGGGGATGCATTCAACATGCGCCACCCTCTGACAGGCGGAGGAATGACTGTGGCCTTGTCTGATATTGTTGTGCTGCGGAATCTTCTCAAGCCTTTGGGCAACCTAAATGATCCATCTACACTGTCCAAATATCTTGAATCCTTCTACACTCTTCGC
Organism: Cydonia oblonga; assembly: GCA_015708375.1. Lineage (NCBI taxonomy): Eukaryota > Viridiplantae > Streptophyta > Magnoliopsida > Rosales > Rosaceae > Cydonia > Cydonia oblonga. The sequence goes on from JADOBS010300855.1 coordinate 584, forward strand.
AAGGTAAGTTGTAAAAAAGTTTAATAATTTTCTGGGGTTTCAAAACAGGATGTTCTGCGTTTTTGCGTCTTATTGTAATCTAAACTTTGGCTTACTGTATGTATAATCTTCCAATTTTGCAGCCAGTGGCATCCACAATAAATACATTGGCAGGTGCCCTTTACAAGGTCTTTTCTTCTTCACCTGATCAAGCAAGGAAGGAAATGCGCCAGGCTTGCTTCGACTACCTAAGTCTCGGAGGTGTATTCTCTACGGGACCAGTCTCTCTGCTTTCGGGATTGAACCCTCGCCCCTTGAGTTTGGTTCTCCATTTCTTCGCTGTCGCAGTGTATGGTGTTGGTCGTCTGTTGCTGCCATTTCCGTCACCTAAACGCGCCTGGATTGGAGCCAGATTAATTTCTGTACGTATTAAACTGTTTCTTCCCCTTCTCCGTAATAGACTTATCCGGGATATGCTTCGTAATTGATTTCTGATTATACGATTGTCTCTCCGCTGCAGAGTGCCTCAGGAATCATATTCCCCATAATCAAGGCGGAAGGAGTTAGACAAATGTTTTTCCCCGCAACTGTTCCGGCATATTACAGAGCACCCGTCTCAAGCGAGAAGCAGGTGAAAAAGACCGAAGATTGCGTAAACTGATGGTACGCCGCTGTTGGGAGAGGATTTTCCGATGGGTACCGCTCCCGGCCATTCCTCATTTGCAGTTGAGGGGAAGGTGAACGCAAAAAAAAAAAAAAATGATTTTGTTTTTTAGGACCCGCTCTTTCTATGTGTTCATACCTTTATTTTTTTGAAGTACATAATGGAAGATTCAAAATCCATGCATAATTTCTTGCACCTGAGTTCCGAAGTTTGACTTCTCCCTCCCTCGATATTGCTTGTATCACAAGAAAAAAAATCCATAAAAATAAACGACATGTCTAATGGCCAATAAGGAACGTGAGTACAACACAAATTAACGGCAGCTTGATGTAAACCACTGGAGACATGAAGTAGAACTGAATTATATATACCTTATATAATGTGGAAAATTGTTAAAATCAATTATATTACAACAAAAGCCTATAGTATGAATGCATAATATGTTCTCCAAATACATAGCCCCTTCGCTTTTTATGCCGGTATAAAAAAATCGCGAATTATTCCCGTATGATACAACATTAGAAACAAACTTTCAAATTCCATCTCGAAAGGCGAAGATTAACCTACTCGGGATTATGTTTATCTGTTAACTAATGTAGTTCCAAAATCTCAGCTGCATCAGCCAGTTCACTAACTCAGTTCCCCCTCTCTTTCTTTATTGCCTCGTACGACGTCATTACCTCTTTAAACTTTGCTTCAGCAGCCTCTGCATCAAAATTCAAAAAACAAACTTCAATGCAAAGCAATGTCACCGGCTTACTAGAATTCGGTAATGTGCCCATAATACCCACCTTTATTGTTTTGGTTCTGGTCGGGGTGAAACTGCTTCGCCTTGGTCCTAAATGCTGTCTGCGAGAGTGAAGTTATTACTATTGCCAATGCAAGAATACAACATAATAGAAGCAAAAATGACTCGGTAAACGGTTTTGTCAACACAGCATATAGTTCTAACCATCCCATGTTTTACCATACACCAGTCCCACGTATCTTCACCGTTGCCATTTCAAAGACAAATGTTATATTTACAAGAAAATGTAGCAAGTCAATCACGCATTTATGAAGAAATAAAAGAACATGATACACAACCAACACACTCTAAACTAGTCAACACAGAGAGAGCCGTAGGAGTAATAGGGGAAAGAGGGACAAACACATTTTTTTTTTTGGAAAAGCACTTCACATATAAACAGTATGCAAACACGTGAGGAAATACCTTAATCTCAGCATCCGAGTAAGGTGCCTTTCTAAACCTGTTGAAAAAAGAAGAGAAGTGAAAATCTCAAGTTTATTGTTTGTTATTGATCGGATTGAATTATCATGCAAACGCATGTCCTTCAGGACATTACATCTTAAAATAAAAGATACACCGGAACGAAGAGCACAGATTTAATCCAATTTTATGAAGTGAAACTTTATCTGTTTCAGAATGCCGCACATCTTGCTTCACTTTTGCTTAAATTGCTTGAATCTAAAAAATATCGTTGACATAGATAGGTTTGGCCTCCTAGTAACATATTTGCAAAACTCCATAAATTTGAGTATGTGCTATTCCAACACAAGATACCTAATTGTGTACTGAAGTTCAAATTTATAAACCAAACAACAAAGATTCAGGAAATTTGAGTATGGATAATCTACTATTTCTAGCCGCTAGCTACAATCAACGAAACCGTATCTATCATATTGTTAAATACCACAAGAAGAGAGGGAAATTAGTATGAAAGCTTATAAGTTCCATCAAAATTCTGTTCTTCTATCCAACTGCTTTCCTCCAATATAATTAACAAGTTTACCATATTTATTTTCTTAAAACTACAGCTGACAGGAAGTTCATAAGAATACAAGAGTGAGGAAATGATTACGATAAAGCGATTAAGTTTCTGCAAACACTAGCTTTACCTGTCAAGGCCTAAAACCGAGTAGTGATGTGATAACAAATAGTTGGCATTTTCTCTGGGAGTTTCCCTGTAGTTACTCCTCCGGTCTTTAAAGGAAGTATCAGTCTTCCAATACCAATCCTCTCGCTGGAATTGTTGATGATATCCACCTTGACCGCTTTCCCTCCAGCTCTCGTAGGTCCTTTTGTGTTTGTTTCTCTCTCTATTGAAAACATTTTGCATACGCCTAATACGTTCCTACATAAGATAAGAAAAATCATGATGAAAATCCCGATTCAAGTCAACTTAGGAATGTCACTAAGAACTCCTCTAAATTGGAGTTGACAATATCATCAGAGCTGAGAGCCTGAGAAGGTTTCTGTGACGCAATGTGACAACTAGGCAAACTGCAATCATAGTAAGTGGCCAGAAAAATGCACTCTCAGAGTTAAAATACCAGATTAGAGCCACAATTTTTTAATTAGGTTTCTTACAATCAAGCGTGCTAACTAATCAAAGGATGACGAAAAGAAAATCGAAAAACAACATAGAAGAGCTATAACTCACCACTCTCTCCATTTCTTCTTCATACTCCTCTTGCATCCGACGGTTATATCTTTTCCATGCTTCCTCCTGAAAAGATGTCCGGAATGAACTGCCACTTCCTCTGCCCGTCGACGGTGATCTGAACAACTTTTTCATGCAATCACAGACATGGTCAGCCCCAAGTACAACTAAAGTACCCACACATTAATTTCTACAAAGAAAAGAAAAGTATCACTTTCAAAGAGGACTTGCATCTACATTAACTACGTTCTCTTCTCCATTTCAAGCTTTGAATTTTCGGTTCTCAAGTAACGAAAAGGTTTCGAATTTATTAAAATCGACGATAAACCCATTACTCATATGATATCTACTACCTGTGTATACACCCAATCAACAGTCCTACGCAGCTGAGAAACCTGCCAAATTCCCACACAATTCTCAATTCTCAATTCCTCTCCACCATTACTGCTGCAGATTGGACTCGCATTCGAACCGAAAGCAAAATATAGGAATGAAGAGATGTGAACTTACGGCGAGTGTGGTGGCGGTGGCGCCAATTAGACCAAACACCAGAATCCCCCAAATCTTCATGTCTTCCTCTTTTGCCTCATACGGTCTTCCCGGCGGCGTCCACGGCCCATTCCTATTCCTACTCCGATCACCGTCGTCGTCGTCGCCGCCGCCGCTCATTTTCCCGAAAATTCTCAAACTTTGGGTATCGAATTCAGCAATCCTCACTCTTCGCAGACTGTAAATGCTCAGGAAACCCACCAACCATGGTTGGGGTTATTTCCCCTTCTTTTTTGCTCTTCAAAAGCAGAAAGATTGGACTTTTCACGAATTATGTTGGCTTTGCACCGCCTTTGAATACGACTCTCTCTCGATTCTCAATGGAAATGGAGATGGGGACGGAGGGACACCCGACACCTGATTCAGGGAACCCGATCTCCAATCTTTGATGACATGGGCCCTATCAATTGGTGGGCCGTATGATGATGGCTCAATAGGCCCAACTAAATGTTAGTAAGCCAAAAAGTGAAGTTTTAGCAATTCTGTCATAAAATGTGGCTGATGGGCCTTTTGGCTCATGAGCCCAACAGCCCAAACTAATTTTCATCGTAGATACAGACCGTTAGAGATTCGCACCAAAAAGAAAAACGAAGAGAGATCCGAGATCACAAAATCAAACAATTCGGATCTTTAAAATTTCATTCAACATTCAAAATTTATTATAATTTTTAAATGATCAAAACAGATAGGCATAAAAATTCAAAGCCCGGCGGATCTCTTTCCAAGAAAAAAGAACCATCGTCTTCAATTCCCAGCCAGAACACAGAACTTCCAGAGTCTCAGTCGGCACCATACAAATCCGATCCAATGTGGGTTCTTTAGAGCCTCTTCTTCCGGTAATTCAGTATTAATTAATTAATAATTAAACAAATTAATTAATGGATTAATTAATTATATTGCTCGCTAATTAATTACCATTTACCAGCAAGTCATATTTTCGTCCAACAGCCATGTCACGGAGGCCGGTGCATCTGAATTTGGACACGTCTCGACGGTTCGGGGATAACGGCGGAGCTCTGTTCTCAGGTTCTTCCTATTCCAAATCCAAGTCTTCTCCGATCTTATTGGTCGCCCTCGTTGCCGTGGTAATTAATTAACACTCATTTGCCATTTCCCTAAATTTTTTTGGTTTAAAAGTTAATGCTTGGTTAATTAGAATAATGGGATTAAAGCAAATGATTAAATTTTCAGGGAGCATTGCTTCTTCTTGCGTATTCATACAGCGGCAGAGGTAAGTAGCGTTTTGCTTTCTTAAAGTTTTGATTTTTATAAGATATAGATTCGTGTTTGCTTAATGTATAATTAATTTGGATTTGTTTTGTATTATGTATGGATTAATGCAGGTGGAGGTGGCAATCTTAAAGGTGTTGTTAGCAGGGTTGAAGGTAATTTTGTTTCATTTTCTGGGGTTTTTTATTCCATATAGCCTATGCTTAAATTAAAGATAACATTTTTCTGTTTTTCTCAGTGAAAATGAGTGTAAAAGATTAAAGACAGTACTTTTAATGTTTGGATGAAAATGATTAGAATTTCGTTCCGAAGTTATGTTAAAGCTTGTGAAGTTAAATCCTAGCCTGTAGTTTCGGAAAGGGAAGTGATTTTCGCGCTCTGTTTTGTCTCCGGCACTCCTCTCTTTTTTTTAGCCCTTGGATTGAGTGAATCGAAGGAGAATAAAGGAACATAAATAAGGAGATGACTGCAGAAGGAGAGAACGGGAGTGTGAAAATCAGTACCCTTTTGGAAAATGGTATGAGTTGACAAAGGTGGTGGCAAATTTGGTTCGTGTTTTCAATGTTTTGTTGCATTTTTTCTGGTGTATGAACTTGTCTCTATGCTACCTCATGTGAGGATTTTTAGCTGCAGGTGATTACTCATGCACGGCGGAGGTCCAACGAGCAATTCCCCTTTTGAAGAAAGCGTATGGTGACAGCATGCATAAGGTTTTGCACGTTGGACCCGATACTTGTACTGTGGTTTCCAAATTGCTGAGTGAGGAAGAAACTGAAGCCTGGGGTGTGGAACCCTACGATGTAGAGGATGCTGGTAGAAGTTGTAAAGCTCTTGTGCGCAAAGACATTGTGCGAGTTGTTGATATCAAGTATCCACTTCCGTACAGGCCAAAGTCATTTTCTCTTGTACTTGTTTCGGATGCGTTGGATTATTTGTCTGAAAGATACCTCAACAGGACCCTCCCTGATTTGGCAAGGGTGTCGTCTGATGGTATTGTGGTCTTTACAGGTAAGCTCTTATTTCATTGAATCTCAATTACTGTTAAAATCCATATAATCCCAATTTTATGTGTTTCTGGAATCCATGCCCTACAGCAAATATGTCATGAGTTTGGATTTGGAGCTCTATAACCTGTCTTCTCTTGTAACAATTTGTGACAATGTGTTTTAAGAATTTTTGGTGGATTGTGACACTGAACACTATCGGTTGTTTTGAAAAGGTCAATGAAATGTGCCCTTTGACTCCCATGTAGTTCACCTGGTTTTGCCTCTTACGAATTTGAACATGTATTTCTTGTTCTTGGAGAATATTTTGTGTTCTTTCTTGTCAGGAACATGATCTTTTATTTGTCTAAGTAGCATTACAAAACTCACATTTTCGTGGGAGGAATTTACAAATCTATCTGAGTTAGTGAGATGTTTGATAATTTTTCGTACAGGCTATCCTCGCAAGCAGAGAGCTAAAGCTGCTGAGGTCTCCAAATTTGGGAGGGCGGTAAGTAACTGCTGCACATATAGTTATTCTTATTCTATGAACCTTGAACATGCCGAATAGATAGATATGTTCGTTGTCCATGTCTTTATACCCTTCTGCCTTTTAATATTTGTTTTCGTTTTTGACTGTTTTATTGGGATATCAAAACTTTTATGGTTTTCCCATGCGTGAACAATGTACATGTATCTTCCTCTGGTTGGGGAAGGAGGGACGAACATTCAGATCATCCATCTTATCATTCTACCTTATCTTGTTTTTGTAAATTTTATCAGGGTTTACATCCTTGTTTTTGTTCACTAGATAACTGACATATTGGCGTGTTTACTTTGCGAAGGCCAAATTGAGGAGCACATCCTGGTGGTCTAAGTTTTTTGGTCAGATTAGCTTAGAAGAGAATGATGATGCCGCCAAGAAGTTCAATGAGGCAGCAACAAAGATGTCATATGTCTCAAACTGCCAAGTTTTCCACCTCAAGTCATTCAATTGATGTCTTGACGTTCGACTAAAATAGGCGTCTTGACATAAGAGCCGTCTTGTAGCTGCTTGGTACAGTAATTCAAATTTTTGGGGAACCTTTACGACATATTGTCTAACCTTATTCTTGCATATGTTTATTCTTTCATTGAAATTGTTTTGTGTAGCGAAGCATGCATTAGTTTGGTGAGTCATGAGTGCTCAGATACGTCGGCTAAATTAGTTTGTTGAGCCAATTCATTGGTCTACTTTCTTCAAGATAAATCAAACCTAGGATTTCATCTATTCTTAATTTTCAAAAGAAAAGAGCATTTCGCCATATTTTGCTTCCCGGTTTTTCATTTTAACGCTTCAAATTTGCAGTGTAGAAAATACTGATGCTAGCCAAAGTTAAAACTCTGAACGCCAATGTAGTACAGTTCTTAGCTTGACATGGATCAATGAGTACAGTTGTATTGTATCAAAGCATTTTACCACCTTTCTGCCAAATTCTCCTTTATTTGCTGGTTTTCTTGCTTTTCTGCTACATATTACATGGAGTTAGGCCCTTGAGGTTTTGGTTGGTGTGGGGTTTTGTGGTTTGGAGTTTGTAGGTTTTGCCTTTTTGGGCTTAGCAAACTTTGGAGAAATTATGGTACACCTCCCTCAAGGCAACAATTTCTTTCTTTTATTCAGGCAATATTCTAATTAGTCTAATCCGAAAATACGTGGAAGAGGATTTGGATTTGGGTGCAGAGGGAGAAAGCACACTGCTCTAGCTAACTTAGCTTAGTTCAGATGATTGTTGAAAAAAAAAAAATTCTTCTTGCCATTAGGTTTACATTACAAAATTTATTTGTTGTCTTGTGTTACAAGTTTACAACTGATTTTCAAGAAAGTTCAAATTTCGTTTAGAGAAACAAATTCCTTGAATTATAGGTCTTGTTTCATGTCACTTTTTGAACTATTTAGTTTGGTTTCACTTTTTGAACTATTTAGTTTGGTTCTCTCTAAACTTTCAATTTGTGCCAACGTCTCTTCAGTGCAAACTTTATGAACATGTTGTCCTTTTAATTATTTCATTAGTTTTCGTTTATTTTCATCCATTTTGCAGAGGTGCAATTTTCAATTACTCTTAAAAAAATTCTCACAATTCAATTATCAGAGTTCCGTCTATTTACTAATGGCACTATTCTCTGGACATTTTAACCTTTGAATTTTGATTTTTGTGTTTTTAAACAAAAATCTAACTGTTAAAAATATCAAAATACATCATACCCGGTGTTTTTAATCGTTGCTGTTTTGTGAAAGCATCATTTCTCCTTCTAGAAATATATATGGATTAAGTTGGGGCTTTGGGATAACCTGATCTCATGAGCAAAACAACAAAAGAAACCATGATAACTTGTAGACTTGTAGTACTGAAAAGGAAAAAGAAGTAAAAAGTTAATCTTCTCTGAAGCTGTTGTGGTAAAATTCAGTGGGAGACATTTTTAAGTGAGTTTGCAGAACAAACTCAGAGACTCTGCAGAGATACCCCCTCACATTAAAAATATAATACATATACAAAATAAAATAAAAAACTATGCTTTTGCTTTGCTTGGGTTGGTCACTTTATTGTGCGAGAAATTTGAAAGAGGCTCTTGTTCCCTATGTGAAATCCAATAAAGTTGGAGATAAGAGGAGATGACATTTACCAAACAATTTTGTACGAGAAAATAAAATGTGGTCCTTGGATTTTGACGTAAATGAGTGGACATTAGAAGTTAGGTTTAGATGAAAATTATATGTTACGTGATGATTTGGTGTGATTTAACATACGTTGATATGAATGTCTTGCTCATAATACTGTAGCTATTGTCATGTGATGAAAACTACTTTATTTAAAATTTTGTAGGTCTAATTATGACTTAGTTCTAACTCTTAACAAATGTCAGTTTTCACACTTAATAGTTACTACGTGATAGAACACAGCTCTAATCAAAATTTTCCGCCATTCGGTCCAGACTCCTAAGTAAAAGTCATATTTTCACACACACACGAGACAAACAACTCTAAAAAAGTTTTTCTCTGTTTGATTTCAACCTTGTTTCAACCTTGTTTCAACTTCTAATTAAATGTTATTTTTCCAGACTCAGTAATATCACATGACAAGATATATTGTACCTTATACAATTTTTTCTCGTTCCGACTCCAACCTCGTACCGACTTCAGCGTCATTTTCCCCACAACTCCCTTTCCAACCACCTATTGGAGCTAGCAGTAGAAAAACAAGGTCTTTCCTTCCATTGAGGGTTAAAATATTCAACACGCGGGGGCCGGCCGGCATAAGTTTTTGCATTATCAATTGAGGTGGATACTTAAAGAGCTTGCCCATGAGCCATGACTGAAGATCTTTGACTTGAGCTGAGACCGAGTGTGCAATGCAATGCCTGCTTGCAACATCTTGTCATCTCTCAAATAATATAAATGAAAGGACCAAAGCCTAACCTAATCCATGTAATTTTAATTGGACCTAAAAACAGAGCTTCAATATTTGATTATTGGAGCCTCCGACTGCAACCAGCCTTGGAATTTATAACAAAATGCAGGAGATCAGTACAAAATAGTTCAAAGATTGTTGGCAATTTTACACTTCATAGCTTCTTATTTTTGTAATTTTTCCCATTTTGCTGGATACAGGCAGAAAACCGTTCACATTGTCTTATTGTAAAAGTGCTTGTAATAAAAGCCATATGTAGAATTTGATCATACATGTCGAGACGTACGAACCACATGCATGCTCTATGATTTTATATTTTTAGCGAAAAAAGTTTGCAAGGTACGTACTAATTACAGCGCTACACGTAGGTCAAAAGAGAAATATCACTCAACTCTAAATTTATTAAACAAGGTTCCTATAATTTTCTTGCTTGTGTTACAGAAGCATACTACAATGGGCGTACAAACCTTATGAAACTGTCGACAAAAGTATAGCAGCTTGAATCGCTATCGCATTTTACTTTTTGACATCTAAATCACATACGGCTCAAATGCAGTCCCATCCAAGTAGCTACCTTCACTTCTGTTCTTTACTCTAAACACTAGTTGTTGTTTTTGTGCTCTTTGGATAAACCTTTATAGAAAATTTCATTTTAATCCTTGGCAAAGATGACTTTTAGATTAAAACCATGAGTAAGATCAAAATCTAATTTTAGTCTCTTGATACATTGATAACCTCATTTATTAATTATATTTTGATTTTTTAATTATTTATCTTTTTCTTTCTAATTTTTAATGTATTAATTTTATTTCATTATAATTTTCATTTTCATTTCATTCATTGTAATATATTTTGTTGTGAACATTTAGATAAACTAATTTTTGTTATACAATATATTTTGATGTACTTTATCTTTTTCATTTAGGTATATTAAATTCATTATAATACATTTCGGTGCATACATTTAGGTACACACATTTCAGTACATACATTTCGATACAAACATTTAGGTACATTAAGTCAATATAATACATTTTCGGTACTAACATTTCGATGCATACATTTCAGTACACACATTTAGGTACATTAATTTAATATTAATACATTTTGGTGCATATATTTAGGTACATACATTTCGGTACTAACATTTAAATATATTAGTTCAATATAATATATTTTGGTACACACATTTCGGTACTAACATTTAGGTACATTAGTTGAGTCTTTCAAGTTTAAAGAATGTTAAATAAAATTAATAAATTAAAAAAATTCTTTTTTGGTCAAAAAATAAATTAAAATTTGTGTATTAATAAATTTAAATATTTAATGGGAGACATTAAATAAAATGCACATTAATTATTTTGA
>JADOBS010300856.1:0-11244 GCA_015708375.1 Cydonia oblonga
AGGGCATGGCCGGTCCCCTTTGGAGAAAAGGTGGCCGGCCCTTTGGGATGTTTTTGAGTGTATTTTGTGGTTAATGGGTGATTTAATTGGCAATTAATGGATTAATTAGGTAATAAATCCATTAATTAGCCAATTAAGATAATTTTTAGAAAGAATGTTTTTGGGAGGTTATGGAATGAATAAAATAAATAGCTAATTGATTAGCTAAAAAAGGGAAAATGAGGTAAAAAAATAGGTTTTGCGAATTACCTTGTGGAAGGGATTTGATGAGATAGGTTTTGAATTGTTACCTATTTTGGGCAATTTTGACTTGGTTGAGGGATGATTGCCTACTGCTCGCGCGTAGGAATCCCGTTATGCCTCAAGGGTATTTTTGTCCTCTTATATCCAAAATTCCACGTGTCGCATTGTGATTATTTTTGGCTCCACAAATGCCCCCACACCTGTTGGGCTGCTTGCAAGAAAAGGCAGCAGGTGTAGAGATCTTCTTGCTTTAGGAAACGTAGGATTGCTTCATATTTTGACGTAAAATCCCTCTTTAATTAGAAATTAGATCATTCTAGGAAAGGTAATTAAATTTATGTCAAAGCCTATTTAAGGCCACCTTAAGTGCACTATTAAATCAACTTTAGAGAGCGATTTATTCTACCCTACAAGAGAGAGAAAGCTAGAGGATACTTGTTCCCCCTTCCCTAGCAGTCTTTTACACTTGCCTGTGCAAATGACCGTCTTTAGTTGCTTTCTTTGTCTTCTCTGCATCGCACCGAGGTAAGAAAAAATTAATTTTCCTTATCTTCTTCTTAGATAATGTTGCCGTAGGGCAGCCATCAGGGTGGTGTGGCATGTTGGCTGGCAGGGGCCAGGATTTGGCTCAGCATGGGCTGAGGAAGTGTTATGGCAAGGACCACTGCTTGGGCTGCTTGGTTTGGTTGAAGCCAAGTGCAGCAGTGGGGCTAGGGCTGCAGATTGTGACGTTGGGGCGTGGTGCTAGGCAAGCCGGATGACTCATGTTCTTTGGGCTCTTGGACCTGACGCGGGCCAAGTTGACGATTGAGAGAAACGAGGAGGTCGCGGGCCTTATGGGCTGCTGAAATGCTTGGCATGCAGGCCTCCTGCCTGTTAATCCGAGATAAAAATGAGGTAGAAGCTAGTATGGGTTGAGTTACCTTGCTGAGTACCGTGAATGGCATTGGTGAAGGTGGAAAGAAGAGATTTTCCTCGCCTGTTCAATAGATGTTGATTGAGAAAAACTGAAGACTTCTTCCGTTGCTTATGAGGGTTTGCCTGCTGCCAAGAGGCATGTTATTGACATGACTTTTTCCAATGGGAAGAAAAATAAGACTGCTAGATCTGAGCATGTGGCGCCTGCCATGTTGAGAATGGCTAGTATGATTGCTGATAAGATTACTCAGCGTAAAGGTCCTGTCATGCCTCTAGTGCTGAAGCGTGTACCAAGTTGTCTGTTGGGAGTTAAGTCCGATTTACCTTTGGAGAGGCTTGCTATTATGAAGAACGATAAGGTGGATTCTGCTGCTAAAGTGGCGCCAAGGCTCATTCCCTCTGCTGCTGAGACTGATTTGCCTACTAAGAATGAGGAGACTGCTCGTGTGGGCAGCTGTGAGAAATCCACTAAGCCTAATTCTGGGGAGGCTGCTGAGATCTGTGTGCTTTTGAAATCAGATCTGCTTGAAGACATGGATGTTTATGCCAAGTTTGTTGATGGAGTTAGAGAGATTGTTTGCCCAAGTTCCTTTGCGAAGCATACGACCCAATATAGAAGAACTGCTTTGCTTGCTATGATACAGATATAACAAGGCTGCCAAGGTGGTGGCGAAGACTATGGCAGTTGAAGCTTATTCCCTGGTCGATGAGATCAAAGGTTGGATTCTGAGCTCGTTGCTTTGAATGGGTCTAATAATTATGCCCCCACCTCTCTGCATCTTGAGATTATTGACTTAAAGGCTAGGCTTGACGCGATCCAAGTTAAATATGAAAAATGCAAAGAATGAGATTGGATGTTACATACCTCAGATTCAAGATCTTGAGTTTGCAGTTTCTAAGCTTCGCTCCGCTGCTTAGGCAAAGGATGAAGAGGTGATTGCTGCTTATAACCAAGTGATTCACTTTAAGAAGGTCGTTGATAGGCTTGAACTCCAAGTGTTAGAACTTCAAGGTGTGCTGAAGATCAATGAAAATCTAAAGAAGGAAATGGATGAGTTACAGCGTGTCCGTGATGGTCTGCTCGAGGATAATGAGCAGCTGAAGGGTGAGAAATATGGGCTCTAAGTTTTGGGACCTTCTTTGTTTCTCCAGAAGACTTGCATACTTTTACGTTTGAGGCTTCCATTGGTGAAGTAGTTGGAAAAGTTGGTGCCTAGGCTAAGGCAGCCGGGGGTGAAGCGCTGGATAATGCGGCTGCTAAGAGTGTCACGGCTGTTGAAGGTGTGGCGACTGAGTAGTCGTGGGATGTCCAAGCTGCTAAAGTGTAGTCTTCTAGGTAGCCTTTAGGAGTTTTTTTGTTTTTCCCTGTAACTCTTGTTTTGCTTGAACTTCTTCGCTTTTCTTCATCTTAGCTTCTTTTGTTCATTCCTTAACCTTTAGACTTTATAAACCAGTGGCAGGAGTGCTACTTTTCTATAAGTAGACAGGCCCGTGTAGCCTATGCAGCTGTAGGTGTTGGTGTTGAACTTTGCAAAGTTGTTAGCCATAGGGTTGGCAGCCGGATGCCTTACTTACAGAAGCAGACAAGTCCGAGTAATCACTAGGCTGTTAACTTTAGCTTTCTCCAATTCCGTAGGTTGTGTAGCAAGTATCACAACACTTTAGGACTTGGGGTTGGTTGTTCCGCGCTTGCAGAGGTGAAGCTTATCAACTACGTAGCATATCAGTAATGGATAAAGTTTTGTATATGCACGCTAGCTTGTTTAACCTTTCACAAGAATGTGTGGTTGTATAAGTCTAGCGCGGTTTTATTGCTCGAAGGGCAAGCCATAGGCAGTCTTCCGAAAACAATAGGCTACCTTAGTGCACTCGGTAGCAGGTTTAGGTTTCCAGGGCCGCCATCTATAGGGCGTACTGCATAATGTGCCCCCTCCGTCTTTAGGGCCTAGTTCCCCGTGAATCAGGCCAAGAGACCCAAAATCCTTCAGTTAGCTAAGCCTTGAAGAGCAGACCTATGTGGGTGTCGGGGAATTAGTTTATCCTCTAGCACTGAAGAGCATGGTTGGTCCCTCGGGGGGTGCAATTCTTGCGGTGAGTCCCTAAGAAGGTCGTTGTCTTCTTTTGAAGTGCAGGAGTGATCAGTTGTTGTAAGCATCCAACCGAGCCAAGTTGTGATTGCTTCTGAATTCCTCATTGAAAAATGAGTGAAACTGAGAACTTAGCTGTAAGGTAGGAACTACATAACAACTACATAGTCATTAACTTGTGAGGTGATGCCTGTCGAGCTGCTTAAGTCTTTGGGCTTTGATGTAGCGGGATGTCACACATGGTACTTCCTCAGATTATAGGTGTTCCATTGGTTCTCGATCTCTTTGTCGTTCATGGTGGCGAGGGTGTAGTTACCCTTATCGCATACTCTGCTGATCTTGTGCGGACCTTCCCAAATGAGATCCATCTTTTTCGAGCCTTCTTTGCGGGTAGTGATGAAGGCCTTTCTTACGACTAGATCTCTGGGTTAGAACTGCTGGATCTTGGCCCTTTAATTATAGTTGGAAAAAAGCTGCTACTGGCAAGCTGCGATACGGGTGATGGTCTGCTTGCGTCTCTCATCTGCCAGATCGAAGCTTGTGGCCATCTCCTTATTGTTCTGCTCAATGCTTGGCAGTAGAGTATTGATGCTTGGCACGATGATGTTAGGAGGAATGATTGCTTCCAAACCAAATCCTAGAGAGAAAGGAGTTTCACCGGTTGCTCGTCTTTTGGTGGTGCGGTATGCTCATAGATATCCGGGGAGTTCGTCTGGCCATTTTCCCTTCTTGTCCATGAGCGATTTCTTGAGGCAATAGAGGATCGTCTTGTTGGATGCTTCGGCCTGCCCATCGTCTTAAGGATACATTGGTGTGGACATATGCGGCTTTATGCCGTACTTTTGGAAGAACTTATCCAAATCTTTACCCATAAATTACGGGCCGTTGTCAATGAAGATGGACTAAGGGATGCCAAATCGGAAAATGATGTTCCTCCATATGAAGTGTTCTATGTCTATCTAAGTCGTGGTCATCATAGGCTCTACTTCTACCCATTTGGTGAAGTAATCAATTGCCACGATCATCATGCCTCTACTTCCAGTAGCAGGCGGCACATGTCTTACCAGGTTGATTGCCCATTGCATGAATGGCCAATGACTCGTTTGCGGGTGTAGCTCGCTGGTAGGCAGTGGTGGTACCGATTTGTAGCATTGGTAGCGGTCGCACTTTTGTTCTAACTCCTTAGCATCTTGGTGCATGGTAGGCCATTAGTAACCTGCGTTAAGAGCCTTTTGTGCTAAGGATCGGCCTATGGAGTGATTTCCACAAACGCCTTTGTGGATTGATCTTAGAACCTTTAAGTCATCGAGAGGTGCTAGGCAGCAAAGATGTGGTCCGGTGTAGGATCTTCAGATGAGAATGCCGTTTCACATGTAGTAGCGTGCTGCCTTGATTTGGTGCTTCCTGGACTCCAATCTTTCTGGGGGGAGTGTTCCATTGACCAGATAGTCTGTAATAGAACTTTGCCAATTAGGAGTTACACTAACCAGTGGCACTTCAGCTGCCAGCTCCGCCTCTGTGCTTGGCTTGTCTAGATACTCCACCGGGATCGAGCGTTTGAGTTGATGGTCTAGGGCGGAGCCTAAGCTGGCTAGCACATTTGCGTGGGCGTTGTCTACCTATGGAACTTGAGTGAGAGTGTAAGTCTAAAATGCCTCAAGCTGCTTGAGTACTTTCTCTAGGTATTGTGTCATCATTGGATGTTTTTCCGTGTACTCCCCAGTAGCCTGGTTAGTGATTAGCTAGGAATCAGAATGAATTGCAAGCTTCTTCATCGCCAAGTCTTTTGCCATTCAGAGGCCTGCAAGTAGGGCCTCGTACTCTGCTTCGTTGTTGGATGCTTTGAAACCTAGAGTAATCGCCTGCTCGAGCATTGAGCAGTCAGGGTTGACAAGGACCACGCCTGCTTCTGGGCCTTTGTAGTGGATGCACCGTCGACATGCAAATGCCATAAATCTTCGTTTGGGGGAGCAGGCGCAGCTAAGGTGTGCTCGATTATTTCTGGGGTATTGCTAGGCTGCTTTGTTACTTCGTTTAGGCTAGGCGTGAATTCTGCTATGAAGTCCGCTAACGCTTGGGCCTTTATTGCCTTGCGGGGTCAAAAAATTAAACCATATTGGCCAAGTTCCAATGCCCACTTCATCACTCGTTGAGAATCATCTGGACTATGTAAGATTGATCGCAAAGGATATTAAGTCATGACGATGACTGTATGAGCTTGAAAGTATGGTTTGAGCTTCTGAGCTGCAATAACTAGCGCTAAAATTAATTTTTCGTTATTCGGATATCTTGTTTCTGCATCGAGAAGAGCTTTAGAAGTGTAGAATACTCGCAGTTAGGCCCCCAGCTCTTCTCGTTTGAGGGCAGAGCTCACTGCTACTTCGGAAACTGCTAAGTAGATGTATAAATCATTTGCTGCTGCCGGCTTGGATAGAAAGGGAGGTGATGTGAGATACTTCTTCAGGTCTTGGAAGGATTTTTCGCATTCTTCATCCTATTTGTCTCGTTGTGCCCTCTTGATAGCTTTGAAAAAGGCTTGCATAGATCCGTGGATCGCGAAAGGAAGCGGTTGAGGGCAGTTGCTTGTCCGATCAAGCTTTGGATCTCCTTCAAGGTAGTTGGAGACTTCATCTCTAGGATCGCTCATATTTACTTGGGATGCGCTTTAATTCCTCTTTAGGTTATTAAGGACCCTAGGAATTGGCCTGAAGATACTCCAAATGTGCATTTGGTAGGGTTGAGCTTCATCTTGTACTTTCTAAGGATGTTGAAAGTTTTCACCAAGTTGAGAATGTGGTCTGACCACTGCTTGCGCTTTACCATGATATCGTTGACATAGACTTCCATGGTTACCGCAATTTGCTCTTGAACATCATATTTACTAACCTGTGGTAAGTGGCTCCCGTATTCGTGAGGCCAAAGGGCATGACCTTGTAGCAGTAGGTGCCCCGCTCGATCACGAACATGGTTTTCTCCCTATCGGGCTCATACATGGTTATTTGGTTATAGCCGGAGTATGGGTTTAAGAAGCTGAGCAGCTGGTTCTCATAAGTTGAATCTACTAATAGATCGATCCGAGGGACAGGATAAGGATCGTTTGGGCATGTTTTGTTAAGGTCAATATAGTCTACACAAACCCTCAATTTGCCCTTCTCTTTCTTCATGACTAGTACGACATTGGCAAGCCATATTGAGTGTGCTACCTCTTCTATGAATCCGGCCTCCAATAGCTTGTCAATTTCCGCCTTGATGATCGCTACTCACTCAGGTGCAAAATGTCTTCTCTTTTGGATCACCAGTTTGGCAGCAGGGTCGACGTCCAGCTTGTGGCAGGCCACCTCGGGGTCAATGATGAACTTGTCGAATGGTGACCATGTGAAGACGTCTCGGTTTTCTCTAAGGAAAATCCTGAGTTCTTGTTTCTCAGCTGGGCTTAGACGTGAGCCAATTCTAGCCATCTTTTTCAGCTGTTGGGGATCAAGAATGATGTCTTTGACGTCCTCTTCGGGTTTCCATCCTATCTCATCTGTTTGGGCGCCATCTTCTCGATCCTCCCATTGTAATTGCTATTTGGTAGCCTCTTCATCTTTTTGGACTTCGGTAACCTCTACGGGGGTAAAGGTCTTCTTCTTTTATTCTTTCACCACTTGCACAGTGCATCGTCGGGATGTGGCCTGGTCAGACTTGAGTTTTCCAACTCCTTTTCCTGGGATGCAGAATCAGATTTTTTGATACTTGATGGAAGTGACGGCATCTAGCTTGATCAACCAAGGTCTCCCAAGAATCCTATTCTAGGGAGATGGGTCGCTTACGATCGTGATTGTCTGCTTAGAGACAACTGGCGGTGTTTTCACGTCAAGTGTGATGCGGCCGATGACAGTTGAGGTGTGTCCGTTGAATCCGGTGAGTACCTCTGCTCAGCGTATGATTGTGCTTTCCATGCCCCTCTTCTGAATGACTAAGAGTTGAAGTAAATTGACTACACATCCATTGTCAACCATCATCCTGTCGACTATAGCATGGGCTAGTTCGATAGATACTACTAGTGCATCGTTGTGTGGGAAGTCAACACCTTTTGCATCTTGTTCAGTGAAGCCAATGATGGGTCCAGGTTGGGTATCGACTACTTGGGCCTGTGAGATTAGTAAAGCCTGCTGGATTTTCCTTTTCTTTTTTTGGAGTTATTAGTGCCCCCCAAATGCTCGGATTTGGCGAAGATGCCATTGATTCGAATCATCTTGGTTGGCGGCTCTTCATCATCGTGTGTATTTATTCTTGGCTGCGCAACTGGCTTGTCCAAGTATCTATCGACCTTGCCTTCTTTCACGAGCTTCTCTAGGTAGTTCTTCCAAGTGTAGCAATCGTTGGTTGTGTGACCAGGACCTCCGTGGAATGCGCAATACTTTGTGTGGTCCAACTTGGAAGTATCTCTTTTTGATTGTTTCAGCAGCTTGAACCACGACTTGTTCTTGATGTCGAGAAGGATTTGATGGATTGGAATTGAGAACTTAGAATAGTTCTTGGTTATCGGGCTTTTTTATCGTGGGTCAGTCCCTACCCTTGGCCTCCTGCCTGTTCTTGCTGAGTGCTTCTCGTCCTCCTTCCTTTGAGCCACTACCGACTCTTTTAGAGGCTGCTCAGGCACATTTTATGGTCTTCGAGCCTCGTCCCAAAGTGCATGCTTCTTTGCCAGGGCGAATGAATCTTCTAGAGTTAGGTCTTCTTTCGTGTTCATTTCTCCAAATAGTGGGAGGTGTGCTGGGAGTCATTTTTGGAAGGTTGCACTTGCTATTGAGTCATCACATCCGACGATCTTTGCCTTTTCTGCTTTGAACCTCTTCACGTTGAATAAGTGGTTGGACTTTTTCTTGATCGAGCGGTATGATGAGTATTTTTTGGTGAAAACCAAGGAAGGATCATCAAAATTCTGGATGGATCATGGTGGCAAGGTGTGAAACCAATCTTGAGCCTTGCCTTGCAAAGTGGTGGCAAATATTTTTCACATAAGGGCGTTGTTGTTCCGGTAAAGGACCATCGCGCTTCCGTAGTGCTTCAAGTGCCTTTTTGGATCTCCATCGCCTTTGAAAGATGTGAAGTGCAGCATGCTAAACTTGCGTGGAGGCTTTGCTTGCTTGATCTTGTCCGTGAAATGTGACCTGCTTATGTTGATCATATCCCGCCGTAATGCTTCATCGACTACTTCGTTGCGTTGGAAATCACACAGTTGTTCATTAAAGAGTCTTTCTACCTCTTCTTGGATTTGCCTTTGTTGAGGTAGCGGAGCTCTTGGCTGCCCCCGGTCTTGACCTATTGGTCTAGGCTGCTCTTCTACATGCTCGACTTGTCTTTGCCTCGGCTGCAGTGTATGAGATAGATTCCTAGCAGGCGAGGGTTGAACTTGAACAAGATTGAGTGACTGCTTTTCTCCGTCCATCATGCTTCCTGCTCCGATGTGATGTGGAAAATGCTCCTTGTGGGCCTAACCGTGAATGAACGATTTGCTTAGAAAGCTACTCATGTTGATTATCGGAGTGTGGCCTTAACCGTGAATGTATATTTGCCCGTGGGCCTAGTCTAGAACGCATGTTCCTCCGCGCGCTAAAACGGGAGTATACGCTATCTCAGGGGCCTAATCGGGATTATACACTGCCCGGATGCTCAGTTGTGGTTGGTTGAGTGGCTGCTTGCCAGGACGCTGTTGGAAAGGTTCCTCGCCTGCCCTAGTCCTACCTCGGGACACCTCGTCTGGAGCATGTTGAATCTCGATGTGTTGCAAACGTTGATTCACCAAGGTTTGCTGTTGTGCAAGGGCACTCATCAACTCCATGACTTGCCGAGACAAGTGTTGTTCACCATTCGGATTGGAAGAGCTTGGAAGGAATATGCCTTCTTGAGCAATGGAAGAGTGGTTGACTCTAGGCGCGAGACTTGAGTTGGGAAACGTCAAATCCGCGAAGAAATGTGGTGAAAATGCCCCCGGCTCGATGATTGGTCTGGATGGTTGAGATAGTCGCTGGCCGACATGGGCTACTTGGGAGACTACGGGAACAGGCTGAGCTGCAGGAGCAGGCTGAACTGTGGGCGCAAGCTGGGCTGCAAAAGCAGGCGAGGCTTGGGCTCCACTTGGCAACGCATTGGGTTCCCGTTGGGCTTGGAGTAACATGGCTCGGGTCGTGGCCTTGGTGTCGTAGGCCTTGGATGACACGGCTTGGGATTGCTTTGGTGGCACGGCTCGGGTCGTGGTAGTGGTGCCATGGACCTCGCCGTGGGTGGCTACCAAGGTAGCCACCGCTATGGTTCCCGTGGTGGAAACTCGTGGTGGTGGTGCCCTCCACCTATTGTTACATTTAGCCTCGTGGATTGCCATGGTCCCATCTCTTGAATGTTGAAGTTTTCACTTGTTGAATTTTCTAAATTTCTAACCATTGTAATTCTCTTTTACATTTTATCAAAGAATTTTTGCAAATAAAAAATTATAATAATAAGAACGTACGGAAAAATACAAGTGGACTAGAAAATAGAGAAAAAAACCTTTTTATGCGAGAGTCTTCGACGAGTGTGGATTTCAACTCTCAATGAAAGCACCAATTTGTGGATGCAAATTTCCACCTTCTTCTTCTTGGACACAATTGCACCTAAAAAACAATTAACACCTTAGGTCAAGGGCAAGAGCCTCACGCGCCCACAATGAATTGGGGGGCTTTGGCCGAAGAACATCTGATGCCAAAGTTAGAATTTAGAGAGAAAAAGGTGTTTGTAGAGTTTTTTGGGAGTTTTGCAAGAGTGTGGAACTTAGGGTTTTAGAGAAAATGGGGTAGTATATATAGGGCATGGCCGGTCCCCTTTGGAGAAAAGGTGGTCGGCCCTTTGGGATGTTTTTAAGTGTATTTTGTGGTTAATGGGTGATTTAATTGGCAATTAATGGATTAATTAGGTAATAAATCCATTAATTAGCCAATTAACATAATTTTTAGAAAGAATATTTTTTGAAGGTTATGGAATGA
The DNA here is from genome assembly GCA_015708375.1 of Cydonia oblonga. Lineage (NCBI taxonomy): Eukaryota > Viridiplantae > Streptophyta > Magnoliopsida > Rosales > Rosaceae > Cydonia > Cydonia oblonga. Next base: position 10,253 of record JADOBS010300856.1, read on the forward strand.
ATAAAATAACTAGCTAATTGATTAGCTAAAAAAGGGAAAATGAGGTAAAAAATATATGGAATGAGATAGGTTTTGGGAATTACCTTGTAGAAGGGATTTGATGAGATAGGTTTTGAATTGTTTCCTATTTTGGGCACTTTTGACTTGGTTGAGGGATTATTGTTGCTGCTCCGTGTAGGAATCCTGTTATGCCTCAAGGGTATTTTTATCTTTTTTATCCAAAAATCCACGTGTCGTTTTGTGATTATTTTTTACTCCACACCAACCAATTTATTTTTTTGGCCCGTTTTGTTTCTAGCCCACACCAAATTAGATAATACGTCTACAACGTAGCCTCATTTTAGGCTATATTTTCTAATTGTTGGCTCGTAGCCCAGTCAATTACATTAATAATTTATTGGACCTGAAGCTCCAACACTTAGGGCCGTTTCTATATACTTCCATACAAAGGGTCTGATGCTACCCACTACTATTATATTTGTTTTCAATTGCATTATATATTTTTTTTTCTTGTATATATTGTGTTTGTTTGCAGGTACCATGAACTTGAAGTTCACAATTCCGATCCCAAAGTTTTAGAAAAGTGTCATAGAAACTTGAAGTTTCTTAACACGCAACAGTCATTTTGAGACCTGAAATTCTCCATTTAAAAAAAACCATCTCTTAGATCCCGAATGTTCTAACATTGATGCTCATGGAGATTTTATTTCCTAAAGGACTAATCACATTCTTATTTTCGCCTTCCGTGAATTGTCGAACCATAACAAGTTCGACATCGCTAATTTGGAAGTTTTGAACAAAACCTACTTCATGTGGATACAAGACACTTCACTCCACTTGATTACGACTAATTGCAAAATCATTTTAACCAGTATGGTGTGTAAGAGCTAAATAAGCCTCCGCTATGATCTTCATATGAAGATTTATTCCTAAAGCAGATCAAATGGAAGTGCCTCCCTAAATGAGTATTCCATGGCTCTTTGACTCACTCC
>JADOBS010300857.1:0-11244 GCA_015708375.1 Cydonia oblonga
CAATGTGCATATAATATATATATATATATATATATATATATATATATATATATATGTTTCATGCATTACACAATTATATTGCTATGTGGAATTTGTGAGTCAAAGCATATAAATAAATTAGAAGCATGTTAGGGTTTTTCAAACCCTAGAAAAGTCTAAAAAAAAACTCTGAGAACCGTGCGGCACGGCCGCTGCACCACCGTTATGGCTCCGTCGAACCACCGTCGCTGGCCTGAAGCTCAGCCGTTTAGAGCATATCATGGAACATTGTCATTTTGACACCTTGGACCTCACGGTAGCAGCCCTTTGGGCTTTGATGCATTGACTCGGACATCCTAAGCCTTTGGCATGATAAGCTTTATGGGCCTAAAGTCCCTTAGCCCAACCAAGAAAGCTTGTAGCCTTCTTGGCCTGTTGTCCCGCGAGTCATTGGCCCAACTCCAGTAGTCCAGTACCATTGGGCTTACTTTTGCCCCATGACTTGGCCTGCCCGCAGCAGCCCATACCTAACTAGGCTTTGCCCCAGCACTCAGCCTGCTTGCCCCTAGCTTTTGCTGTTGAGCATGAATTGCCCCGACCCAAAAACATGAAACCTAGCTTCAGCTGGGCTTCCCCGGACTAACCCAAGGCTAACTTTCGCTAGGTCTGCACCTGTGTCCATTGTTTTGCCCAAAGCCAGTAGCCTTAGCAGCTGTGCCTCCCAGACCACTCGGCCCAAGGCCTGGAGCCTTCACCAAGGCCCAATTAGCCTGCAGCCGAACTACAGGGCCTACTTTTTTTCTTTTTTTTTTTACCCGTATGTCATTATTTTGTTTCAACGATTGACCTCGTTTGGTCCCAATCTATTGAATTAATTAAAAGTGACATGCAGTCCATTAATATGATAATTAATCCAAAATTATTGACCTGAAGATCACTTTTGGACATTAACGATTCAATAATTTATTTTTATACTTTGAATCGTTGACATCTTTTCGTAGTCCCGAAACTGTCACACTTGAGTTCCTGAAGCATCTCAAATCCACTACACTAAAATCAGCATATTGCTTTATGTGTTCTTGCAGGAACCTCTCTTTTATGAACTAATCGTTCATAAAACCAAATTGAACTTGTAGTTTCATATTTAGTGCCTTTGAAACCCAAAGTTTTCATTCAAAACTTACCTCATGAAACCCATAGTTTTCATGCATAAATTAAACCAATACATGTTTATAGAACCCGAATGTTCTACGATATAAGTCTATGGATCACCAAATGACTAACCACGTTTTTGTTGCACCCTCCATTTTAGGGACATGTTGAACTTGAACAAGCTCGATTTCACCACTTTGGAAGTATCTAGAACAAACTACCTGAAGTGGGTTCAAGACGTGAAGCTCCATCTTACTGCAAAGGGTATTAGAGCCACTATCGAGGCACAAACAAGTCGATAGAGCTCAGAAAGCTAATGCAATGATCTTCATTTGAAGACACATCCATGATGCACTGTAGATTGAGTACCTCACTGAGGAGGACCCACGTACCCTCTCGCTTGCCCTGGCCGACCGTTTCGATCACCATAAAGACATCTACTTGCCTAAAGCAAGACACGACTGACAACATCTTCGTTTTTGTTTGATGAAGAATAATCAAGTTTAACCCACTGGCTTGAACGCCACACCTAAAGCGCATGCAACCAATTTTAGCAGCCACAAACGACGCAAAAATCATCGTGGCCATGGAAATAGGCGGCAGGCCCTACCATGGACCCAAGGTCCATAGAATCAAGGCCCACCTAAGGGAGAAAATTTGATCCAGTAGCGCCAACCCCTTGCCCCTAAGGCTCCAAACTTCAACAACAAGGGAAAAACTACCGTTCAATTGGCTTCCATTGAAATGGACATATGCTACCGTTGTGGATCAAAAGATCATTGGTCATGCATATGTCTAGCTACCCCTGAGGCCATTGCCAAGTATCATTCCCGTTGTGAGTCTAACTTTGCACATGTGGAACATCCGGAATATGCTACTACATTCATGGAGATATCAGATTTTCAGGAGGCATTAGCTCCTATGGATGAATAAATTTTATACATGTTTTTAGGGTGTTTTACCCCTAGTGGCTGAACCTACCAGGAGTGGCCAGACCACCTCCCCCCTTCTTTTTCCTAGGTTTATGGTTTAATTTGGGACAATTTTTCTAAGTATTTGGAATAATTTGTTTAGTTTTGGTTTGTTTTGAACTATAGATTTTTATTTTATGGATATTTTTTCTCGAATTGATTAATTGAATGAATGGATTTATATTTATGCATGTGGCCAATTCAATTAATTTATTTCTAAGTATATGTCTAGTGGGGAAGTTAGTTGTCTGGCTGATAGTGCTACCACGCACACCATTTTGCGTAAACGACACTATTTTATTAACTTTGTACCTAAGAAATCACCTCTGACAACTCTCTCAGGCTCATCCAATCTGATTGAAGGATACGAAAAATGCCCGTATCATGTTGTCCAATGGTACTGTCTTAACCATTAAAGATGCCCTCTATTATCCACGTTCCGGAAGAACTTTGCTGAGTTTTAGAGATATTCGAGATAATCAATATCATATTGAAACCACTAAAGATAATGGTTCTGAATTTCTTTGTATCACTTCGTACGAATATGGCCAGAAGCATATTCACGAGAAGTTGGAACTTCTCCCGAGTGGGTTGTACATCACAACCATTTGCGGCATAGAAGCCCACCATGTGGCCATCCCTGTGCCTAAGTTCCAGAGCACTTTGCTGCTTTGGCATGACCATATGTGTCACACCCTGGCCCCGAAATATTTATTTTCGGGAATTAAATTTGTATTGGTGATAGGCCCAAAATAAAACTCTTATTTAGTTTATTACCATTAGTGACGCTCTTTCACTTCAATGATTTACTTTCTTACAAAACTATCCACATTTTTACCTTTTATATACCAAAACATATAATTTAACTTCCCTTTTAAAACATATCCTTTTATTGACCAATTTCCATTTTGTAACCTTTACTCTTGAATTTCTTTAACCTCACATAATTTATGGTTGCATCTAACATCCCATTAGACTGCCTACGTACCCTAACTAGGGATCAAGCCTTTCGTAGATCAGAATTCCAAAATTCAAACCAAATACGAAACTATTCATTTACTCCCACATACACCAAATTCATATTAATATTCAAACCATAACAATTAGATCTTAAAATCATATTTAGAATAACGAAATTCGCTTAAAAACACAATTGTCGGCTCCCTGGACGTGCGCCGCCGCACCCACTGCCGCAGGTGGCGGTCAGCTGCCCCAACTCGCCGGAAAATTCAACTATTTCTAAAAATTCTCAAAAATTACAGAAATAAAGATCTCAAAGAGTAGATCAAACTTTATACCTGTGGCCAAGTCCAATTTGACCTGGAATAAATGGGTGTCCTCGAATCTTCAACTCCAGTGCTCCGCCGCCCCTACCATTGTTTGGGCTTTGTTCTAGGCCCCAAGGGAAGTCTATCCATGGTGGAAATTGGAGGAAAACATTTCACGATTTATGGATTTTGGCCAAGAACACCCGCGGCACCCATGGTGGTTTTCCACCAAAGTTCAACTAAACTTTTCCTAATTTTGGGTGGAAAGGGTAGATGAGAGGTTAGATAGGTAGTTCCAAATGAGGGATAGTGGAAATTCACCGTGAAACGACATCCTTGGAGTCGGGTTTGTGTCGCCGGGTTGAGTCGGGGTAACACCCGCACCCACCCTCATTTTTCCTCTCTTCCCCCCTCCTTTTCTTCCTTATCTCCTTTCCCTCATTTCTCCTCCATCTCCTTTGTCCGAGTCCCTCCTTTTCTCTCCTTCCCTCTGCATCCTAGCCACCCACGTGGCTCATCAGACCTTTCTCAGTAAATCTAGTATCTTCTAGATATTGGTCAAATGACCAATTTATCCTTAACTTCAGTCATTAATAACTTTTTCATTATAACTCCGTTTCACGAACGGTTTGCACCTATGCGTTTGTGTGATCGAGCTCTATTCAAAAATATAAATTGTGACATCAAAAGGTCTACAGGTTTTAAATAATTAATTTCCAAACTTTAAACTTCGTAACAAGTTTAATTTAAAACTAAATTCAAATGAATTAATATAAATTCTCGATTCTTTCCATATATTCATAATTATGAATATCCAATTCATATATTTAAATTTTTTGGGGTATTACAATAAGGGACATCCTGAACGTGACATGATGCGCCGTATCCTCAAATCATTACACGGGCATCATTTACCTCCCTACGTGCCCTGTGCCTGAGTTCCAAAGCACTTTGCTACTTTGGCATGACCATATGGGACATCCTGAACGTGACATGATGCGCCATATCCTCAAATCATCACACGGGCAACATTTACCTCCCTACGTTGGATTCTTACCATGCAAAACGTGTTCTTTGGAGAAGTTGAATACTTAATCCTTGATTACAAAGATTATTCACGACTCTCCTAAGTTTCTTCAGAGGATTTAATGGGATATTTATGGACCTATCCAACCAACATGTGGACCATTTAGATACTTTATGGTGTTAGTTGATGCATCGATATGATGGTCACATGTTTGCCTATTGTTTACATGCAACACTGCATTTGCAAAACTCCTAGTACAAATTATTAAGATAAGGGCTCACCACCCTGATTATCCGATCAAGTCGATTCGACTGGATAACGCTGGACACTTTACTTCACAGACTTTTGACGATTATTGCATGTCAGTAGGGATTGAAGTGGAACATCTTATACCCCATGTTCACACCCAAAACGGCCTGGCATAAGCTTTCATAGAGCACCTTTAATTGATAGCTTGGACTTTGGTTATGCGAACCAAACTGTCAATATTTACCTGGGGCTATGTAATATTGCACGCAGCTATGCTGGTTGGCCTGAGGCCCACCGCTACCCAACCTCATTCACCATTACAATTGGTTACTGGATATGAAACTGACGTCTCGCATTTATGTGTGTTTGGGTACACAGTTTATGTGCTAATAACGCCGCCATTACGAATCAAAATGGGTCCTCAGAGAAAAATGGGAATCTATGTCGGTTATGATTCGCCATTAAGTGTTCGTTATTTAGAACCCTTGATAGGGGATCTCTTTACCACACTTTTTGCGGATTGTCACTTTGATGAGATAGTCTTCTCGTCGTTAGAGGGAGATAAGCATGCTAACGTTCCTGGAGAACGCAGCGAATTGTCGTGGTATGCTCCCGCTATGTCTCATTTAGATCCTCGCACTGCCTAGTCTGAAACTAAGGTACGACAAATTATAAATCTTCAGAGCATTGCTCAGAGCATGTCGAATGCTTTTATTGATATACCTCAGGTGACAAGATCACATATACCTGCTGTAAACGCACTTGCAAGGATAGATGTACCCCGCGTACGTCATAACGCCGCTTGGGAAGGCCGAACCGTCCCCGAAGATAGGGAGGCCGCACATTCCATACGGCCTGGTACATTGGCGGTTAGCCAATCATCAGCTCCGACCCTGAAGTGTGGTAGATCCCTTGGCTCAAATGATTCACAACTTTGGAAAAGGAAATCGGCACCAACTAGTGAACCTAGTTTAAATCCGATCATCGCTCACTCATCCGTTCCAACACATGAGGTTATTCTAGATTATGGTAATGCCTTAGACGAAACAAGCCAACCTCCGGAGAATCGCAAGATTTCGGTCCACTACACAATATTAGATAAAGTTTGGAATTGGAATGAGATGATCGTCGATGATGCATTTGCATACACAGTAGCTAATGACATCATGCTTAGCGATGACATTGAACCACGTTCCATTGATGAATGCTAACGTAGAATGGATTGGTCAAACTGGAAATGAGCAATCCAGGTCGAACTCGATTCGCTTGCGAAACGTAAGTTGTTTGGACCTATAGCTCCTACTCTACCACATGTGAAGCCCGTGGGCTATAAATGGGTTTTCGTAAGGAAGCATAATGAGAAGAATGAAATAGTGCGATACAAAGCATGCCTCGTAGCACAAGGCTTCTCTTAGAGCCTTGGGATTGATTACGAGGAGACGTATTCCCCCATAATGGACGTCGTAACGTTTCGCTACCTAATCAGTTTAGTAGTTTCTGAAAAACTGAATATGCAGCCTATGGATGTGGTAATCGCGTATCTCTATGGGGATCTAGATACGAAAATCTACATGAAAGTTCTAGAATGACTTCCATTGACTGGTTCAAATAGTTCTAGACCATATAACACTATCTCTATTAGATTGAGGATATCACTCTACGAATTGAAACAATCCGAGCTGATGTGGTATAACCTTCTGAGTGAATATTTGACAAGTCAGGGTTATGTGAACAATGAATTATGCTCATGCGTGTTCATAAAGAAGTCTTATTCCAAATTTGGGATCGTTGTAGTTTATGTCGATAACATGAACTTCATTGGAACTCCTGCAGAGCTTGAGGAAATTCCCACTCACTTGAAATCGGAATATGAGATGAAAGATCTTGGGAAAACTCGATGTTATCTCGGCCTGGAGATCGAGCATTGTACAGATGAAATCCTAGTACATCCATCGAACTACACCCAAAAGGTGTTGTGACATTTAATGAGTATAAAGTCAAATTGTCGAGTACACCTATGGTTTTTCGGACTCTAGATGCTAAACGAGATTCCTTCTGTCTAAAGGAAGATGAGAAAGAGATTTTGGAACCTGAAGTTCCATACCTAAGTGCAATTGTGGCTTTATTGTACTTGGCTCAATGCACTGACCTGACATCTACTTCGCTGTTAATCTTTTGGCTAGATACAGCAATGCGCCCACACTTAGACACTGGAATGGTGTTAAACACATTTTCCGCTACCTCAAAGGTACGAAGGATTTGGGCTTGTTCTATACCCGTGAATCTTCGATAGTTGCCGCCCCTTGGGTTCTCGGGTAAATTCCTGCTTTGTTGGTTACACAGATGCTGTATATTTGTCTAATCCACATAGGGCACATTCTCAAACGGGCTATGTCTTTACCGTTGGAGACACCGCTATATCTTGGAGGTCTACCAAGCAAATGCTAGTTGTGACTTCTTCGAACTATGATGAGATTCTCACCCTACATGAAGCATCGCATGAATGCTTTTGGTTGAGAGCAGTGATGGAACATATTTGAAGCACTAGTAGTCTTACTTCCATCATTGACCTTCCTAGGACGATCTTTGAAGACAATGCAGCATGTGTCGAGCAGTTAAAGAAGGGATACATCAAGGGAGACAACACCAAGCCCATAATGCCAAAGTTCTTTTATTCTCACTAGCAACAACAACATCAAAACATTGAAGTCAAGCAAATCCGTTCCCAGGACAACTTGGCCGATCTCTTTACCAAGTCATTGCCCAAGTCTACTTTTCAGAAGCTCATCCACGAAATCGGTATGTGTAAATTATCTGAATTGAATTACTTGTAGTTCTCTTATTTGGAAGTTATGTCTAACTCAGGTGGAGTATCCTGAAGCATACTCACTTGATCTTAATGTACTTTTTTCCTATGATTAGGAGCATTTTTTCCACTGGGTTTTTGCTACCTAACGAGGTTTTAACGAGGCACCCATCCTGTGATGATCATACTTCGTTGAGTTCACTACTTTCGTCCTATTTGATGTATGTTTTAGACATTATGCATACGTCTCACTTTTCTCCTTAGTCTATGGGTTTTCCCCATACCTTGGTTTTACCATAGCGAAGTATAGTGAGTTTTACTACCAATGCATACTTTCTTTAAATTTGAGACTCGCATTCACCTGTTGTGTTGCTAACTTCATCAACTGTTCTACATTATCTGCTGAAGATCTGATGCGATGTTTTGTTTGAGTATTTACACACTCAAGGGGGAGTGTTGCAGTCATATTTAGAATAGGAATGTGACTGTGTAAATCCCAGTGTATCTATGGATATCTTTGAATATTCCCTTTAATAGTTAGTATCCTATTAGAGTTGTAATCCCAAAAGGGTAAGGATTTAACTTATCCCACTAATATAAATAAACGCACAATGGGGTGATACAACACACACCTCATAACTCTCTTCTCTTTCTCACTACCGTTGGCCTCCCTCTCTCTATTACCTTATAATAGCTCAGTTAAATATGCCTACAACACTAAATTATATATTTTTGTCTTGTATAATTAATATATATGTAATTTTAATTGTCGTATTTATTGCGTTTCGTATCCTACTTTTTAGAGATTTTTCGTATCGCCGTATCATGTCATATCGTATCCCCGTATCTGTATCTATGTCCATACTTCATAGCTTGTAATCTCCATTTTATTTTCTAAAAGATTGAAGGACTAGTTTTGGACTTGAGAGTAAGAAAACGAGGTTGAAATGTGAGTTGAGCTCTCATATCCTCGTCTAAACTAGATTCTACATCTTATCTCAAACTGACTAGGTTTTCTTCAAAATGAATTGTGATTTTGAACACCTCTGTTTATTCTGACATTTAGATTGAATAAATTAAAAAAATTTAATATATCAAAATAAACAAAGAGTATGCATAGGTGTGCATAAATCATTTTCCGTTTCAAATTATTCAAAACACGTTAATTTTCTAATTTTTTTTTTGGAAGAAATGGAGGCTGCTAATTAAGCAAGATCAAAGCTTACATGTCCTAGCTTATTTGCTCCTACTGGACATAGTTGCCTTGAAGCTTTTTCTCAAGCTTACATGTCCTAGCTTATTTGTTCCTACTGGAAATAGTTGCTTTGAAGCTTTCTCTCCACCCATGAAGGTTGACTCGTCTCACATTCCACAATTTCTCTCTGTGGGTCTTTGGCAGCAGCAGTTTCATCCACCGAGTTTACCTTCTCAGCAGGAAAAACTTTAATCCTCCAAACCTTAAAAGTTTGATCCAAACTTGCACTGTAAACCAACAAACCTTTCACCCTTACCAAATTCTCCGTCTCCAAAGCTACTGCCAAGCATCTGACCGGTCCGTGATGCCCTTCTATCACGGAGAGACATGAGTGGAAGCAGTTCCCTTCCTCTCTCCTCCAAACCCTAATCGTCGCATCCTCGGAGCCACTGAAAACGAGTTCTCCTAACGCTACCAAGCAAAGGACGGCAAAATGATGACCTTGTAAAAACCCTCCGTGGTTGTACCGCCCGGACATCTTCTCCTTTTCCCAAAAGTTTATTAGCCCGTCTGACGAGCCGGAGTAGAGGAGGGTCGTGGTGGATGACAAGCTCAACGCCAAGGCATTCACGGGCGAAAGTTGGAACTTGAGAGTCATGGTTAGGATGTGAGAACTTTCACCGAACACCCTCCTCCAAATCTTGACTGAGCCGTCCGAGGAGCAAGTGAACACGCAACCATCTTCTTGGTTGATCGCGATTCCATTTACGTGGCCTTCGTGAGCTACGAACGAATCCACACAGCGCCTTTCGTTGATCTTCCATGCCTTGACTGTTTTGTCCCATGAGCCTGTGTACAAGAGCTTGTCTTCCTTGTTGTAAGCTAGGCAAGAGATGTGATCCTTGTGCCGCTGGCTGCTCCTTTTCGAAGACAGCGAAAACCGGCTTCTTTGAGGAAGCGTTGTGATCTTCTTCGGTCGAAAATTCTCTGCATTCGACGCATCCCATATGCGAATTTTGCAGTCGCCGTGCGTGGTGAATAAGATTTTTCCTGAGGCCAAAATAGCTCGAACTTGACCTGAAGTAGCTTTTATGTAACTGATTTCAGTGCAATCCGGTTGCTTCCAAACATGAATCCGTCTACTCTCCGAGCCCGTGAATATAAGATCTTTTGACAATGTGATCGAGAAAATGTTGCCTTCATGGCGGTGAAGGGAGGCAATGCAGTGGTAAAGAAGGGATTGGGAGGGAGAGGTGCGCACCGGGGAGAGCGTCCACGGCGTCCCAGGGCTCATAGGCAGCGGAGGAATTGTTGGTTCGGACTCAGCAACGGATGGTCTTGCTGCAGAAGCCGAACGAATGTTTTCGTCTGATGAACTTTGTTGCTGGTTACCACCACCAAAAGAAAGTCTCCGAGGTAACTTGATGGTCTTTCGCTCTTCGTCCATGAAGCTCCATAGATTTCTTTCGCCATGAAACTCCATCGCATAGTTGAACAAGCAAACAACGGCCGAATCAGAAATTTCCAACGAAGTATGTGGCAGCAGAAAAATGGTATGAAAACCTAAGTTATTAATTAAAAGGGTGCTTAATTAGAAAAGTGCGTCAATTACTATGTTAGGTTTGGAGTTGTGAAGGTTGTTAAATTGTGGAGAAATTGGAGAGGGGACCATTTTATAAGGCTTTCAAGGGAATTGAATGTGCCTTACCAAGTAGAGAATTGTAGCCGTTGGGCTGGATCAAAGCAAGAATGTATGTTTCCTTTGTCATTTTTTTCTCAATCTTGATGTTGGGAGTACTGGTTTGGCTGCACTCAAGTTTCCGTACTTTTGTGGGAGCTGTCGAGCAGATTGCATGCATACATGCACAGAAACCTATAACATCATCATCTTATATCACATTTTGGATAGATTTTTTAATGTGATCAGAACACGAGATAATACACTATTTATATAAAAACACGTGATATATTATTCGTATTCCAATCACAATGAAAAATTATACAATACTTTTAGATGGAAAAATTATACAATGCTACTGTATCACCACGTCATCCGTGATATTTCCACTTAAAATCTGCCATCTGTACAATATATTTACAATTGGACTAAACATATATTTAAGTCTTACAAAATAAAAATTAAAAAAAATAGAAAATAGAAAAATAATTCTGCAGCCATGGCTGCCGCCCGTCGGCGCTGCCTTTCTTCTCCGACATATATTTTTTTCTCTCTACATCTCTCAATTAATATTAGATTCGGAAGAGTAATGGTTACTCTCAATCGATGAGAACCATATTCAAGGTTTTGTGGATTTCGCAATCTGGCGTAAAAAAATTGATAGCCGTAACCTCCAGCCGGGGAAGAAAGAAGGCTGCGTTTTGGGGAAGAAGGAAGGCCGCAGTTGGGGATCATCCTTTTTCTCTAATTAATTCTCTAAATTAATTAGATAAAGAAATCGTTGAAGTTTGGGTTCGGGGAAGAAGGAAGGTTGGGTTTTGGGAAGAAGGAATGGCTTGGGGTTTGGGGAAGAAGGTAGGTTAGTTTTGGGGGAGAAGGAATGGCTGGGAAGACGTCGGGCAGGGAGGGGTTGGGTCGG
>JADOBS010300858.1:0-11245 GCA_015708375.1 Cydonia oblonga
ATATATATATATATATATATATGTGACATCCCACATTGCCCAGGGGAGTGATCCTTAAATGTATATTCCCATCCCTACCTAGCACGAGGCCTTTTGGGAGCTCACTAGCTTCGGGTTCTGTTGGAACTCCGAAGTTAAGCGAGTAGCGCGCGAGAGCAATCCCATGATGGGTGACCCACTGGGAATTTCTCGTGTAAGTTCCTAGAAACAAAACCGTGAGGGTGTGGTCGGGGACCAAAGCGGACAATATCGTGCTACGGTGGTGGAGCGGGCTTGGGAAGTGATATGCCCCGGGCCGGGATGTGACAATTGGTATCAGAGCCTAACCCTGGCCGTGGTGTGCCGATGAGGATGTCGGGCCCCTAAGGGGGGTGGATTGTGACATCCCACATTGCTCAGGGGAGTGATCCTTAAATGTATATTCTCATCCCTATCTAGCACGAGGCCTTTTGGGAGCTCACTGGCTTCAGGTTCCATTGGAACATTGAAGTTAAGCAAGTAGCACGCGAGAGCAATCCCATAATGGGTGACCTACTGGGAAGTTCTCGTGTAAGTTCCTAGAAACAAAACCGTGAAGGCGTGGTCGGGGCCCAAAGCAGACAATATCGTGCTACGGTGGTGGAGGGGGCTCGAAAAGTGATTCGCCCCGGGCACGGATGTGACAATTTGACATCCCACATCGCCCAGGGGAGTAATCCTTAAATGTATATTCCTATCCCTACCTAGCACGAGGCCTTTTGGGAGCTCACTAGCTTCGGGTTTCATCGGAACTCCGAAGTTAAGCGAGTAGCGCACGAGAGCAATCCCATTATGGGTGACCCACTGGGAAGTTCTCGTGTGAGTTCCCAGAAACAAAACCGTGAGGGCGTGCTCGGGGCCCAAAGCAGACAATATCGTGCTACGGTGGTGGAGTGAGCCTGGGAAGTCATCCGCCCCGGGCCGGGATGTGACAATTGGTATCAGAGCCAATCCCTGGCAGGAAGTGTGTCGACGAAGATGTCGGGCCCCTAAGGGGGATGGATTGTGACATCCCACATCGCCCAGGGAGTAATCCTTAAATGTATATTCCCATCCCTACCGGTGCGGTGTTTCCTGAATTCCATGCTAAAAATCTATGATTTCTGGGGATTAATAGGAAGAGGGAATGATAGGGAATGTTTTCCCGGTGGTTAGGTGACTTGGTTTGGCGGAGAAATCGACGAAATTCGCCGGAGAACACAAACGGGAGCCAGGTCGGGTCGAAAATGAGGGACATGTTGAAGATCCGTCGTTTCCCCTTCCTCTCGTTTGCCCTTCCTCTCGTTTCCCCTTCCTCTCATTTCCCCTCCTTTCTTTCTTTTCTAATTGGTCATCCCTCTTTCTTTTCTTTCTGATTGGGCAGCGCCCATCCTCATTCCTCTCCTTTATCTTTCATCTCCACCGCCCAACTTTTCTTCCCTTTAATCTGGACCACACACGTGGCTTTCCAGATTTTTGCGCCAAAATTCTGGAGCTTTCTTGAACTTAATTAATTTACTAAAATGCCCCCAACTTTAAACATTAATACCTCATTCGTTAGAACTCCAAATTAGGTTCTGTTTGCACCCACGCGTTCGTAGCAACGAGTACTACGAGGATACACCAAGAAAATGAACCTTACATGACATGACAAGACGGTCTAGAAAAGTCAACGTCTTTACTTCGAAGGGCATTTCCGTAAATTCACATTTAAAAATTATAAAAACTGTAATTTTTGGGGATGGGTAATTACATATATTTTTTTTTATATAATTGGAACAAATTAATTTACCTACCTACAAATTAATTTCCAATAATTTACCTACAAAAAATTATGCCCTGTGTGTAATATAATATCTTTTTTTTCACTAATACATGGAGAATAATTTACCCATAACAAGAAGAAATGTAATTTGATTTATTATATTGAAAAATATTTTGTCATACCTATATTTATACAACAATAAAACATGCCTAATATATGTAACAATACATGAAAAATAATTTACCCCCAAGTTAGAGAAGTGTTATTTGATTCTGTTTGGGCCCAAAATAATATTATTGGGCCGAGCTTAGGTTTGTGCTCGGCTCAGTGCTCTTCGAGAAATATTATGGGCCGTCCAGCTGTCATAAGTCGCCCAATCAGGTCGCCCGAGTCCTATTGTAAGGAGGATTGATTTTGATAAGGGCGAAGAAATTGAATCCTGGTACAACAAGGTTTTCAGGGTTGAAGGCCCTGAGAGTACGGGAATGAATCTGATTCATTATAAAGCTTGGTTCAGAAACCTATTGAAATTAGGATTGGTCAAATCCTAATCAAATTAGATTTTGGAGTTTTGGTTCTGATATATTTCTGGTTTCGACCAGGAGTGCGTTTGCTGCTATAAATATAGAGTCGCATGCAACATTTGAGGGTCTTCAATTCAACACACAAACTGCCCTGCACAAACTCTCGCTCTACGCGAAACCTTTCAACAACCTTGAGATTTTTATTTTCTTTTTCCGGCAAAATGAGGTGTTACAAATTGCTGGGCTCGGCACATTGAACGCCGAGTTGTTTATGATTGGTTATTCACAAGTGAGTTTTAGAGTTCGGCATTCTATCGGCCGAACCATATTTACTATCAAGACATACATCTCTTTTGAATACTTGTGTCTGTATAGTTTGGTGCCAGTTCGGTGTTCTTATACTCTTACGAATATAATCACCGTGACAGAACCCAGCACCGATGATCCGTGAACTTCGCAAGACTAGCAGCCTTGTCTTCAGGCTCTAGACCCCGAAGGCCTAGACGTGTTCCTTCCTTGACCGCAGTCGCAAGATCAAGAAGTCAGCAGCGTGCCCAACGCCACATCAACATGTTTTACTCCCTGGTCGAGCTCGGCCGGTGAGTTGGTACGCCCCACATATAATTGAAGGGTGTAGTTAGCTTATTAATTACTCGGCCTGTGCACCACTTAGGTTTTGTAGTTTTTAGGGTCAACATTTTGGGCACGCCTAGTGGGACATAGTGCTAAAACTATGAAGTTCATGCCAATTGAGACACGGTCAGTAAAAAGAAAAACAATCATGGGAAAATCAACGACTGACCTGCCGGTCTAGAGTCCATGACAAAATTTTCCATAGGCACAAAATCCTCTTACTACCATGACACATAAGGCTACAAGCGTGACATGCTGGGAAAATGAAGTTTGTCTCGGCGGTCAGCCTCGTAATGCAGAAATCCCTAAAAAAACCACATGCATTTTCATTGAAGGGCTAACAGAGGACTGCGATGAAGATGGTGGTGAAGGCTCTGATCCATCGACTAGGTCGTTTCTTCGGAGATGACTTGACGAGCAGTCTCAGCAGGTTGAACAGACAGTCAGCCAAGAAGTAGACAATTTACTTGAGGTGATACGCAGTAATAGTGACACACACACACCAGATTGCTTGAACTATTGGTTTTGTAAAGCCTATGAAGGTGGACCCGTCGATCATTCCCGACAATTTCCACCGAGGAATAACCCTTTACCAACAGTACAGGCCGAGCCATGAACTACTAGGCTCAAAATGATCGACTTGGAGAAAAGAGGGGGATCAAGCAGTAAATAAGATGGATCTAACCAGAGCATGGAAACAGCAATCGTCGATATGACCGAAGTCCAAAGAATAATCGATTCGGCTTTAAAGAAGGGGTCGAAGTTTCCAAAGTTTATTCATCCATATCCCACATTCGTGGAAAAATTCGAGTATCCCAAAGGCTTCAAAATTTCGGACTTCAACCTTTTTTGCCGGAGAATCATCCCTATCATCATTAGAACACGTAGCCTGTTTCATTGCTCAATGTGGGGATGTTAATAGCAATTTTCATAAGCTACGTTTGTTCAATTTTTCGCTAACCGGCTCAACCTTCGCATGGTATATCAATCTCCCACCCAACTCCATCCAGAGTTGGGAGGAATTAGTCGAGAAATTTCATGAGCAATTCTATTAACCAGGGATGGACGTATCAGTGTCTTCCTTAGCCAGGATAGCTCAAGCCTCTTACGAATCACTGATGAAATATCTTACGAGGTTTAAATTAGCCAGAAATTGGTGCCGAGTACCTCTTCCTGAAGTTGAGTTTGTTAGGATCGCTCTAAACGGCCTGGATGTAGAATACAAAAAGATTTTCCTGGGGGCGAACTTCCATGACATGTACGAACTAGCTTAACATGTTAAGCAATACAACTATTTACTCCGAGAAGAGAAGGCCTTGAAGCCCCCGTCCCGAGGAACAATTTACAAAAACCCTATGGTCAGTTATGCATCAGCCGAAGCTGAAGAATATGCTAGTATAGACGCGGCCAAAATAGTAATCGACAAACCATATATATGCAAGCGTTTGCCCATGCCAATCCCAAAGAGTCTATAGTCAAAACATCAAAAATTTATACTTTTGACATTGCTAAAGCCGACGCCATCTTCGATCAATTGCTACTTGCCAAAGTTCTCAAACTTTGGCAAAGGCATAATATCCCTAAGGTCGAAAAAGCACATGACAAACAACTGCGTCGTGTTTCGAGATACCATCCAAAACTGGATTGATAACGGCAAACATGCAAGGGTATAATTCATATCCCTGACTAATCAAATAATCACTTAGACGAGTATACCACATCTGTCGGATTGTAAGTGAATGCCTTAAACAAGTTAAGAGGGTGTTCCATGGTTTTGGAACTACTTGAACCAGTCCATGTAATTCTTCGGGAATTTACATATAAATCTCCGTATTTATATCCCCATGGAGAAAACATTAACCACATTTCATCATGTTGCTATCAATCATAGGACGTTTGAGAGAAACCTTGCACCATAAGCTGTGCATCATATCGCACTATTTCATTCATCCTATAACGCTTCATTTCCCACTTGTAACATAACAGGTTTATGTCAGTAGCTTTCCCATGGAACACGGTTCGATATCGTCGCTTTTCATTTATGTCAGTAGTTACCATATAAGTGAAAACATCATCGATGGTAATCTCATTTCAATTCCATTTAGCTCATCCAAACTAGTATACTGGACCAAGAACTTCAAGTCTCGAGAGTAATCCGGATTAATCTCATGAGATGGAAATGTTTTGAGATAGCGATCGAGTTTAGATTCATTGTTGTGTTGTGTCTTCCTCTTCTAGGGAAGTGAATCCTACGAACCGAATGATTTGTCATGCTACAGCCCAAGACAGATTGATTGGCTATCCGCTGGTGTATCGAACCATCCAACAAGGACATCCCAACTGTCTAACAGAGGCGGCACACCTTCCAGGGATGTTGACTCAACGTCCGTTAAGTACGTCTATCCTTGCAGGCATGTTTGCAGTTGGTATATGATCTCATCACTTTAGCTAGATCAGAGGAATGCGTCTGGAGCAACATTCTGAAAGCTAGAATTCATCGCACTTGCTTATCACACTTGTGCAATACGGGGATCGAGATGAGATATAGTGGGCAACGTCCACGCAAATTCGTGCCGTTCTACAAGAACGTTGACGTTCTTATCTTCCCCTAACGGCAGGAAGACTGTCTCATTAAAGTGACAACCTGCAAATGAGCGGTAAAGAGATTGCATGCAAGGGCTCTAAGAGAGCTAGGATGAAGGAGAACCATGATCGACAAAAGATACACATCCTTCTTTGAAGACCCATGGTGGTACATTGCGGTGGCGCAACTTGGCACATGGAATGCACACCCAAATGAGTAAACACGAAAATCATCAGGTTCGTACCCAGTAACTAACTGTAACGTCATATAGGTTGGGTGGCAATGGGCCTTAAGGCAGACCAACATAGTTGCGTACAAGGATTGCATAGCCCTAGGCAAAAACATAAAACTTGGTACGTTTACCAAAATTCGGGCAATCATTTAAATTGCGCTTTACGATCACTAGGCGAGACTATTTGGGGTGAACGTGGGAATTTGATATTCAATTATAAACCCAAAATACATGCAATACTTTATCGAAAACTGTCGATGTAAACTCTTTGGCATTATCTAGTCTCCCAACTTTAAGGGATAAGTAGGGTGGTGAACCCTTAATTGGCCATGAGGTTTAGCAGCAATGTGTGTGGACAAACACGTGACCATTTTGTCGATTCATTAACCAAAACCATAAGTATTTATGTGGTCTACATTGTGGTTGGATTAGTCCACATAAATTCCCTTGAATCCACTGTGAAAAGAGAGCTATGTCGTATCTTTGCGAGGAATGATATAGAAAATCAATTTCCCTAATGAGCAGGCTTGGCAAAGTGTGCTTGTAGGCACAATATCCTTACTTTAGATAAGGACATGTGTTGTAGCATCATTTTTTTGACCTAAGTGTCCCAAATGGTCGTGCCAAAACAAGTAAACTGCTCAATCACCAGGCCCTAAGCCGGCCACATATGGTGTATTCCCAGTTGGGAGACAAACCATTGGCCCTAAATCAAAGCTTCGGGCTTATTTTTGGAGGTGAAGCAAAGATATTTCACTCTATTTTCTTCAGTGGTTTCATTTATGATCATTGTCATCTCGAATATCCTTAAAAATTCAACGTCAGGGAGAATTTAAGGTCCCTTAAATGGCGATGCAATACCATTCATACAACGAGGAGCGTGCTAATGCTCTTAATCAAGTTGGATAGACCTAAAGTCGTTGTTAGAGATGCGATTTAGGTGTAAAGTTAGTGTGTGTAGTACCCATTCATCGAGACAACTAACTTCCCCACATTCCTACCTAATCACGTGTTTAATTGAATCGGTCACATGTATTAAGCAACATGATTCAATTAACTCAAATTCGAGGACAATATCAATAAGATTATCCATAAGTAAAACATACACCAAACTTGAATCCAAGTACATAGAAAAATGTTCACAAAGTAAATGGTTTGCTAAGGGGATTCGGCCAACAAGGCCCGGTGGAGCAAAATTAATCTCATATATTGACTACTAGAATGGTACTCCTCAACAACATTGGTAGGGGCACGAACAGGTGCATAACCAATGATCCATTCCATCAAGACAAAAATAGACTTTGCAGGGTTAAGGTTTAAGAATAATATCCCTTATTCTTGAAGTTTTAGGTCTTAGGTACCAAGGATCACACTTCGGGCATGATGCCACACCTTGGTAGGCCCTGATTCTACCATATGTTCGTGGTAGTTATCTGATCTGAAAATTTGGTAAACTTCCGATTTCTACACTTGTTGCTTCAGAAGCGAGTTAGAAACAAGGAAAGACGAGAAAAATTATTCTCTAATCAAAATTCGATCGGATTTATAAACTTCAAAATTGTACTCATTCATGGACGTAATCATGGTGTGCTTCAGGCAATGTCTTTCATGATTAGATAGTCCGTAGGAGCGAGCAAAAGAGCCATGGAATCCTTATGCAGAAGGTACTTCTGTTGGTAATGCTTTCGGGCATAAGTCTTCGAATAAAGATCATGGTAGAGGCTTATTCAGCTCTTCCTTGCCATTGTTGGCTTCAATGGTGTCTCAGTGGAGATTCACGTCTTATACCCCACATAAAGTGGTTTCTATTAGAAACGTCCAAATCAGGAAAATCGAATTTGTGACGGTTCGACAATCCATTGAATTGGAGGGAACAAGATCGTGATTGGTGGTATGGGAATGAATCATCCATAAGCATCAAAGTTAGAACATTCGAGTTCTAAGACATGATTTTCATGAAAAACGTCGGGTTTTCATGGGTGCATTATTTTATGAAAACTTCGGGTTTCAAAGGCACTAAATTTGAAACTACAGGTTCAATTTAGTTTATAAACATTTAGTTAAAGAGAGGTTCCTGCAAGAACACAGAATGCAATATACAACTAAGTGTAGTGGATTTGAGATTCTTCAGGAACTCAAGTGTGAGCGCTTTGGGACTACGAAAGTGAGTCAACGGTTCAAAGAAGAGAAATAAAATATTGAATCGTTAATGTCCACAAGTGAGCTTCAGGCCAATAATTTTGGATTAATTGTCAGATTAGTGGATTGCTGATCACTTTAATTAATTCAATAGATTGAGGCCATTCGGGGTCGATCGTAGAAGCAAAAATAATTATAACATTCAGGTTAAAATTATTTAGAATGCCAAAAATTAGCATTGGGTTCAAAAAATCATAGCCCAAACACAGTGGGCATGAAAGCCGTGAGTAGGCAAGGCCCTATAGGGTTTATTGGGCTCAGGTTGGCTGCATGGAGCAGGCCCAAAATCATGGCTGCAGGCCACGAGTCTCAATTGGGAAGCCCAGCCGTGAAGGCTAGCGTGTTGAGCTTGGGTAGGCTCACGTGACAGGGCCTAAAAAGGGCATGCAGGCATGTGCGCCAAAAACCCAGCTGCAGGCCGGTTTGGGTTTAAGGAAGAAGCCTAGCCACATGGGTTGGCTTTTGGTTTTGTAGGTTGGGGCTAAGACAAAGCCCAACAAGTATGAAAGCTTGCTGGCGTGGGCCATGGCAGGTAACTAGTCCAGCAAGCAAACAGGTTGCTGCAGAGGGGCCGAGGCTTCAGGCCTGTGACATTAGAAAGCCCAGCATGGCTTCAGGCATGCGGGTTGTGGGTCGGGTTTTGGACTAAAGCTTTAGGCTCGTGTGATTGTCATCCCAGGCCGAGGCCTGGTCGAGTTCTTAGGGAAGGTAGCAAACCCAGAGGGCTGTGCAAGGTCCAATCGATGCCCCAGTGTCTGTCGCACAGTGGTGGTGCCACAAAAAATTACACAATTTTTTTTTCAAACCTAGGGTTGAAAAACCATAATTGCTTCTAAGTTATTTCGATTCTTTGACTCACATTTTCCACATAGCATAATTGCGTAATGCACGAAACAAATATATATATTGACAAAATATATGAACACATATGCAATATATATATCGGAAGGAAAATATAAACATAGGGGGGTTCATGCATCATGGGGAATGTTTTCATGCTTCAAGGTCGTTTCAAATATCTTACTTTATTTTAAGCGTACCTGATTAGCAGAAAACAATAAAAGCCTTTGAATTTGTAGAAGTTCCTTCTCGGAAAGCCAGAATTGTATCTCCAATGCGTTGTATCACGTTCAACACAGAAAAATTAAATTGAATCAATACGTAATACTCCCCTGATTGAAGAATAAATTTTCTTGTTAGCACATTGTCAAGAGCATGCTGATAACGTGTTGTAGGCATAAGTTACTGAACAATTATGGAGGCCATATAGAGAGAGAGGGTGCAGCATAGAGAGAAGAAGAGAGAGATGTGTAATTGTGGGTGTGTGTTATTCCATCCCATTGTGCCTTTATTTATAGTGGTAGGGAAGGTTAAGTCCTTACCCTTTAGGATTACAACATTTAATAGGTAATCTACTCCTAATAGGAATATAAGATGCATTCACATATCTACTAGGATTTACACAATCACATTCCTATTCCAATAGGACTGCAACAATTTTTTTATTATTGATGGACCAATTAGGGGCTATGACTAAAATTGTTACACGTGAAAGAATCTTTAACTCATGAACATTTTAATGTTTTTATTCCACATTCTTGTAAGTGCTTGTTTCTAATGTGGTGTTGGGGTGGTGAAGGAGTGGGGGTGATAGGCCTAAGAGGTGTTTATACGATAATGGGTATCACAAGGTGGTGGTAGAAGAATGATATAATGGTGGAAATGGCGGCAATAGTGGTGATGGTAGTGACAACGATGATGGCAATGTCGGCAATAGGGAAGTGGGATGGTCATTGTTAAGTCGTGGTGACCACATGATGTGGTCAAAGTGGAAGTAGCGATCCTCATTGCATTATAGTGAAGTATATCATTAAATAAATGAGAAAAGGAAATCCGTCAAAAATTTATTGGAAGATGTTGGATTTAATATGACAATGCAAATCATAAAAAGCCTCAAAGTCTATCAAAGTCCATAACTTTTTAAAATCCATGAACTCATAAAAAAATCTTTATTCAATACAATATAACTTTTATTGACTTCATAAAAGTCGATATTGAATGTTTTTATTCCACATTCTTGTAAGTGTTTATACGATAATGGGTATCTATCAAACTCCATATCCATTCACTTAAGTCATAATTAGTATTAAATTTTCCATTTATATGATTCAAACTTAAGACATCTGTCACATTTCACTTGCAAGCGAAAAAAAAAATACTTCGGACCTTAGTTTTCGCCAAAATTTTTATTTATTCATCAATCAAAGCATGTTTTCGACACTGTTGCCCAATCAACTGAAACATTTTTTTGGGGGTGGGGGAGCAAATTGGCTTGTCAAAGTCAGTGTCCTATTTTGTTTAGGATTGTAATAGGAAAGAATTAAGTTTCTTTGTACAATTTAAATTGGAATCCTAGAAGCATAATTGGAAAAAGAAAAGAAAGTGTTCCAACACCCTAAACTTATAAATAAGGTGCTGCAAGGCTAGAAAAAAAAAAAAGGAGAACAACCAGAGACATCCGAGAGAAAAGGGATTAGTTATAGGATTTGCAAAAGTACTGTATACTCCATAAATTTTCAAAGCCATGGTTTCTCTACCTAGGGAAACCACAACTAGATGTAGAAAAAAGTTATCGAATCAGTTGTGCGTTTGTAGTTATTCTCTAATTTGTTAAGTTTAGTCTATTGTCGGATACATGAAAAACAAGATCTAGAGGAGAGTCGGAATTTCTAACACAATGAAATGGGTTATTTGCAACTCGACATTGACGAGCAGCAGTAAATCAATCTAACCAGCTAATAAATTAGCACTGAAGTCGATAAACTAGCATGAATTAACACCAACTAGTTGCAATCCATGAGATGAAATTTCAAAGCGATCACTGTTCAAAAGGAACACGCACGAATAACCGCCCATGCAAGCTAACTACAGCAGATGTTTGAAGCGGATCAATTTTGCCAGGTAAGCTCACAACCTGGAAAACGCAACATGAACTATAATGGAACCGTGATAACAAGAATAAAAAAACTTGTAATATATTGTTAAATCTTAACATCTTTATCTCGCTCCAACGCTCATGGCAGATAGGAAAGTTTAAAGACCACAAATGCTCACAAATAAACAAATCAAAGCTTTGGTCCAAAATATACTATCCCTGGAGTCGGCATTGGTTTGGACAAACCCAACCAACCCGAGATCCAACCTGCACTTTTGGTAATACATCTCCCTCCATTGTGTTTTTTACTTTTATTTTGTATATATATATATATATATATATATATATATATATTAGGGAGGAGTCCATGATGACT